>BPLR01000142.1:0-10149 GCA_021605095.1 Caerostris extrusa | reverse complement strand
CTGTCAAATGCAAACAAACTTTGAAGAGACATACGCTATCTTGTTTCAGAAAGCAGCCTGGCAAACTCGGAGAAGGCATGTGCGCATCCGAAAGCTCATCTGCCACTTCTGAGGAATCGTCTAGCACATTTGAAAACTAGTTAATAATCTTACGCAATGAAAATATAATTCTTAACAAAACGAATATAATAATAATTAAAAATATTTCTTGTTAATTGTGATTTCAAAAATACAAAAATGTCTTTCCAAGCTATTGACGTTTATAACATTTTTTTTACGTAGAATAAATGAAATTGAAAAATTCTCTTGATTTGAGCCAAGATTGTACTGTTGTAAGTTAAAAATATATTGAAGCAGATTCAAATGTATAAAATGTAACATCAATTGTATAGAAAGGTATTGTGTTGTATATAAAAGACAAGCATTACAATTAATGCAGAATATGTATTGTTTTAAACTGAAAAATAGTTTTTAATGAATTTCTAATATTTGACTACAGTTGTTCAAATATCCTAAAATTGTTTTTCATCACCAAAACCCTTTTTTATAATGTATATTTGTAATCAGTATAGTTTCAAATTTATTTAATTTTAATTGTGCAATAAAATTTTAGATAAGTAAGAAGTATTTTTATAAGGATTTGTAGTACACGGTTTACTAAGTATTTGGTGGTTTGCAAACGTAAGTAAAATTTTGTAACAGTGCAAAAAATACTACTATGTCAAAACATTTTTCAAATTATGTTTATTAATTACGTATCTGTCGCTAATTATAAATATACGCATATTTGTTATAAAGATGTATTTCAAATATGTATGTTTCACGCTTTCCTTAATGTTGAATACAAAATAAGACACTGCCTCTAAATGTATGATAATAAAATTACCAGCAATCGAAGCGTATGTACGGCATTATTTCATTTGCGACACTGATTAATTTGTAATCACAACATCCATACAATCGGAATATTTTAAACTGACGAGATAAGTATATTTTAACTATATTATATATTATATATATTTTTTTTATTTTGTGTACAATTAGAAAAAGACGAGAAAGACCTCTTATAAAAAAAAAAAGTTAATTAATGGATCAGTATGCATGTGATATCTATCAAAATCGATTTCATTTTTTGAAGTGTTACCTCTTGAGTATGCAGATAAAAATTCAGAACAATTTTATACAAGTGCAGATTAAGAATTCCAAATATACTACCGAATACATAAGATCCAATTTCAGATACCCATATAGAATCATTATGCACTTGGTAAATATAATTCCTGCTGCCAAGTTCCAAAATATCAGGATTAGGAGTGCATCTTTTGAATCTATGGGCAAGCAAGACTGTGCATCATTTTTAAAAATATTTAACTACTACTGCATTGTAACTAAAAATAATATATTAAATCCCAGCAAGAGTCTTTCTTTGACTTGATCCGTTTTAAAAGATGTCAAAAGGAACAAAATAATAATGACAAAAAACCAAAAATAATTATGCATAATCTTTTAATTGAAATATAAAATTGATAGAATTTTTAAATTTGGTAATCTTAGTTTATGTTCATAAAAAGTAGATAGTATTTCATATTATTTGTCAATATTTTAATTGAATCACCGAATTTTATTAAAATTAACCCAAAATTTCATTTATAAATTCTGCAAATTATTTCAGGATTTTAGTTTCTAATCTACGATTATGTTCCTGCTATAGTACGTATTGGTTATGAAAAAAAATTGCATCAAATAGACCTAATGTAGAAAGAAAAATATTTTGGCAACACAAAATGTTGAGTTAATTATGTTGTCTAGATATATGTTCAAGAAATATCTAAAAGGTAAGAGTGACAGGTTCATTTGACATATACGCTTTTAAATTTTAGTTTTTAAATTAATCTCAGTGGCAAAGTCTTCAAATGTCTTCTTCTGATTCCACATCATCTGAGAATCCTTCAAGTGCATGAAATGTGGAAAAAATTGAACTTCGAAGAGATTTAAAAGAGCATTTCTTCAACCAGCATCTAAAAAAAAGATTCACACTTGTGAATATTGCAAAAGGGTGTTCCTTTTTAAAAGTCGTTTGGAGACACATAAGAGAATTCATACGGGAGATAAACCTTATGTTTGCGATACCTGCGGCAAAAAATTCAATATAATAAGCACTTTGAACAGACATAAGAAAACTCACACTAAAGAAGTGATTCATTTTTGTGAATAATGTGGGGAAACCTTCAAATTCACCCGAGAAAAATATGTCAACGAACAAAAAAAATTTCATACGGGAGAAATCCCTTACTGCTGGGAAGAATGTGGCAGAACATTCTCTACCAAGTCAAATCTATACAGACATAAGAAAACT
Source organism: Caerostris extrusa (assembly GCA_021605095.1). Lineage (NCBI taxonomy): Eukaryota > Metazoa > Arthropoda > Arachnida > Araneae > Araneidae > Caerostris > Caerostris extrusa. Next base: position 7,793 of record BPLR01000142.1, on the reverse strand, counting down.
CATTATGAAGAAATAACTTATATTTGTCGAAAGTGTAGAAAAGTATACAAACACAACAGCAGTTTGAAGAGACATATGTTGTCTTGTATCACGGAGAAGTTTGGAAACACGGGGAAGACATGTGCTCATCCGAAGGCTCATCTGCAACTCCTGAGGACTGGAATAACACATCTGAGAGCTAGTCAGACATCTCGCAGAGGGAATCGTCACACTTTGCAAAAGGAATAGAGTAGTAACAGAAAAAAATAATTGTTCCTTATGATTTTAAAAATATAAAAATGTCTTTCCTTGCTACTATACCTTGCATTATTATTTTATGCCGAATAATGAAAGTGCAAAAAAATAATTATCTTTGAATTGATCATTCTGGTTAAGAATGTATTGAAGCAGGTTCAATTGTTGAAAACGTAATGCAAATTGGATTGAAGAATATTGTTGTTTTTTTAATAGAAGACAAGCATTCTATTTAATGCAGCATAAGTATTGTTTTAAACTGAAAAACAGTTTTCAAAGGTCTTTTAAGATTTTACTGGGGTTGTCCTATTGTCTGAAAATTATTTTTACAAATCATAAATAATTTTTATAATAATGTTTATTTTTAATCTGTATAGTTTATAATTCATTTTAATTCTTCAATAAAGTTTTACGCATGTAACAAGTTTTTATATTGATTCGCAGTACACGAATTACTAAGTATTATTTAGATTGTTAGTGATTTACGAAACGGTGTTTTTTTGCTTATATTTCTAGTTTTTATTATATTTATTTGTAAAATATGTCCTTTTGAAAATTTCATATTTTTATGTAAGGTGGTGTTTAGTAAAATTCTCTTTACCGAAATTTTGTAAACGAAGTGATATTGCATAATAAAACTCTGAGACAACAAAATGTATTTCTGTATTTTCTGCTTATTTATTTGAAAATTCACCTAATGTATCATTTAGTCTGTTATCGCAGTCATTTAATGAATAAGCCATCTTAATGGAATGTAAATTTCCGTATAATATTTTGAATCTTTAAAACAAATTCACCAAATAGTTTGTCACGTTATTTTAACCATAAAATTAAACTCATTAAAAAATTTACTGATCATTTACTAAATTTACTAAGCATCCTATTTTATAAGCATTTTGATTTTAAGAATATTTTTTTAAAATAACACTCAATTATTAATGTATGAAAGGGGTTTAAACCTAGCATGCAAAGGTGTGGAAAGTAAACAAGTTCAACTTGTAAAATGGTTCGTCCCAAGTCATGGTTCAGCACATGCTTCAGATTGAGGTTGGATTCAGTTATGGTATTGGCGAGTGTCATATTAGACAATTAGAGAATCATCTCTGCATATTTTATAAAGAAAACTACCATGTTATATTGAAATCCATGATACAAAATCTCTAATCGTTATGAATATATTTGATTTTTTTTCAAAGCAATTATTGCTGGTTTGACATCTCTCTACAAATAATGTAGCAAAATAAGCAGGATTTTATCATATCAACAAGGTTAAAGATGTGTTTTAAGACAAGCTGCAAAACTCAGCAACCACAAATGTAATTAGCGCATTAACATAAGTACGTTGCACCAAATAAATAAGCACAGATATCAAAGTTTATAGGAACTCTGTAAAAATAATAAATTCCAATATATATATAATTCCAAATAATATAATATTTCAAATATAAAATTCCAATATATGAGATATAGGTGCATTTTCGAGACCATCGGCACCTAGCACTGTATGTGACTTTTAATACTTAAACTTAATTACTGTATTTGAAGAATTACATTTGATGACACATGATATTTTTGCTAAAAGTAATGTATTTAGGATCAGCATGGGTCTGTTATTAACTTGATTGGTGCTAACAGATATAAAAAAAAAAAAAAAAGATGGTAAAAATAAACATAAAAATAACTGTGCATATTTTTAACTAAAATATGAAATTGATAGAATTGTAACCTTGATAATCCCAGGTTGATAAATGTTTACTAAATATTTCAGGATTACTCAAATAAAATACTAAAATATTTCATTATTTTACTTTCTAATCTAGGATTAAGTTAACGATATAGCGCGTAGTCCATTAATGATTTTTCTTTCAGCAGAAAGTACTAATGTAAAAAAAAATGGCAACACAAAATGTGAACTAAGTATGTTGTGTGGATATATCTTCATCTGAGGTCTAAACATTACAAGTGATAACTCCATTTGACATACATTGTTTTAAATTTGTATTTTCTAAATTAAATAGAGTGGCAAACTCTTCATTATGTCTTCTTCGGATACGACACTATGAGAACAATCATTCAAGTGCTATGAATGGGGGCAACAATTCGAACTTCAAACAGATTTAAAAGAGCATTTCTCCAAAGAACATCCCAAAACAAAGGGGCCAGAATGGCTGAGTGGCTAGCGCTGTGGTGCTCGGTACCACACGTTTCAGGTTCGAGTCCTGGCGGTGCCATGTATGTTTGTAGTGGTTCTGAATACACTTTAAACTGTAGGTCCAGGTCGGCTTAGCCTAAAGTGTGCATAAGATGACCGTAGAGTGACAAACAAACCAAACCAAACCATCCAAAAAACAAACCATCGGCGTGGATACTGTGAATATACTGCCCTTTGGAATAGTATTTCGAAAGATCACGAGAAAACCTCATACAGGAGAGAAATATTTTGTTTGTGACACCTGTGGCAAAAAATTCCAACTAATGGATTCTTTGAAATATCATAAGAATATCAGGTTTTCAAGGTCAAATTACTAGAAGAAAATATTTCGTGACAGAGGGGAATCGTAAACTACGCTCAGATTTTACAAGGAATATTCATAGAATGCACCTAAATTTATTAAGACTAAAGAAAAGGTAAGAGGTAAAGGCTAGGGTAAAAGAGACTTAAAAAATTTTTATTTAACATATGTGATCAGATTAAATCGTAGAAAATACCAATTACAGTCAAACCAGTTTTAAGCGTCATTTTTTGTGAAATAATTTTGTGACGGTACACATAAAAAAATTCCATTAAAGGCATATTTGTAATAAAAATTAATTAAAAAAAGTAATTCAAATAGAAAATAACAGACAGCTGTAAAATAAAATACAAATTTTAAGAAAATCCCACTGATGACAAACATGATATTATATCACACACCATAAACACGAATGTTATAAGAGGCGAGGTAGGTTGTTTTGTGATTTACATAATTTCTATGTGGTCCCTATTTGAAACATGAACTTTTGTAATGTGTTACACACAATATATTTTATTTGCTACTTATGAAGTTTCAAGATATTTTTTTATGGGTTCCTTTTATGCGGTTCGTGTCCGCCCGCACAAAAACAGGTTTTAAATTCCCCAAATAATCTTTTTTCAACAGTCATAACAGCAATCAACTGCAGTACAGTGTTGAACATTATTTTTGTACGTTGAAAGGGAAAATCAGAGAGCAAATTAACTCGTTTTGAAATGGCTAAGTGTGGAGGTGGTTTGGAGCTGTAGGAGTGACGCTGGTGCAGAAAATAGGATTTGGCTGTTATTAATAGCATCTTTACTCACAATATGTACGTTGATAACATTAATGACTAATTGATAATCAAGAACGGTATAAAAGACATAATCCTGTAGTCATCTTACCCTATTTACAGCTTGAACTGTTGAACACATTCTTCCATTTTGACCTAATTCTAATTCTTATTTTGTCATTCTGTACATCCGCTTTATGCGATATTTTAATTTACAGATTTATGCATTAATATATTTTTATTTAAAAATATATTCTTATACTTAATGGTCGAATGATGAAATTGCGTTTTTTTAAAGAATAAAAAAATATTATACTCGAATTTATGCTGAATTGAGCTACTTTTCACGAAAAGCATGTAGTTACTACATTTAAGCTATATTTTAAGACTTGCTATAAAACACATAAAACGCAGATATCCACAAATGTAATAAGCGCATTAACATAAATGCATTACAAAAAATAAGCACAGACATCAAACAGTTTATAGGAACTCCTTCAAAAGAACTTTCCTAATTATCCATTTGAAATTGATTGAGCAATATAGAGTTGAACATAAATTTCATAAGTTGAAAGTTGAGCCCATTTACTCGTATGGAAAGGACTATCTATGTCAAAATCAACCCAGAATTTCAACGACTTTTTAAAAATATTTCAAATATTTTCTTTTTTAAATCCTTTATAGAGTTCGATTGCATCCTGATGTAGTGCGTATGATTTTAAGAAAAACTACAGCAAGAAAATGGCAACAGTACAATAATAAATCAGACGCTATCCTGTTACGTAAAAATATATTCATTCGTTGAAGTTTTAGGTTTAAAGATCAGTAAAATATATAATTCGTAAACGTGGCAGTCATTATCGAAAAGTAAAAAAACTTTAAAACTTTATTTAAAATATATTTTTAATTTTTCTAGTGTTAGAGTCCTTCAATATGTCTACATCTACTATATTCCCAACCACACGCAATTTAAGAAATGCAATGTATGTAGAAAAGCATTTCTACTTTTAGATAGTTTAATAAAACATTGCCAACAACAACATCCAAGCCTGCCTTATGTGTGTGATCATTGTGGGAGAGCAGTTAAGTATTTGAGTGAATTCAAGAAACACCAGCTTGTTCATACCGGTGAGACACCTCACGTTTGCCAAGACTGCGAGAAAGCATTCGCACAAAAGAGTAATCTGAAAGACATAAGAGAACTCATAAAGAAAAGACTTACTCTTGTAACGGTGCAACAGAGCTTTCAAATGCGAAAAAGACCTTTGAGAGGCATCAGCTAACTCATACAGAAGAAAGGTATCACGTTTGTGAGGTATGTAACCAAGCATTCAAACACAAGAGTGGATTAGAAAAACATATGCTATCTCATAAAGAAGAAAAAGATCATGTTTGTAAAGTGTGTAAAAAGCCTACAAACACAAGTGTAATTTTGAAGAGGCACATGTTAATTCATTGTCGAAAATCGCCGGTAACTGCAAGTGAAACTGCCATCTGGAGACCCGTCCCAAACCTCATGTGAAGACACAAATGAAGAAACAAGTTTCAACTTTCATGAAAAAAAAGTAAGCATCAACAACACAGAAGTTTTAACTTTCTTAAATTAAAAAAAAAATTTTTAACGATTTTATTTTTTAGTGTTAATATGATTCTATAAGAAAGTACACTAAATGTGGATTTTTAAAAACAGGGCCAGTATTAAAAAATGCCCCATGGTACTGTTTAGTATTTAAAAAATAATTTTTAATTTTATTTGGAGATTTTAATTTTTCATGGAATATTTTCCAATGTGAACCATTTAATTTCGAATTTTTTAAATTTTTCAGTTTTTAATGTTTCTGTTTTTATACGTATATAAATATTTTAAATTATTTGTTTGTAAAGTAATGCTGTTAGCTTAAAAATTGAGTTATCTAGTTTATGAAACATTCATGCATGAAAATGATTGCATTTTTCATTCACGTATAATACAAAATAAATGTCCAGTGAAATTTTAAATATTTTAAAAGAATACTTGTTTTTACCGAATTGTATTTTTTTATTTGTATAGATATTGGCCATTATTTTACTTTAATTTTGTTTCCGTATATAAATGTTTTATAATATTTGGTTGTATTTTTAATAGTGTTAGCTTAAAATTTTGTGTTGTTTGTAGTTTAGATTTTAATGCATAAATAAAAGTAATATTATATAATTTTACTTTAAAGAATTGTTTCTGTTTTAAGATTTGTGTTGTTTTAAATGTGATTTTAATGTATCAAAAAAATAAATTTAGTTTTTAGAGAAGGGAGAGTAAATTATCATTTGTTCAAAAATAATTAAACGTATTTAAATAAGAAAATTTTTAAACTTTAAAAAATTTTTTATCTATTTCTATATTACATTACAGATTCCCTAAATTTTCTAAATTTAAATATAAAGATTTTCTTTGTTTAAATTTATCATTTGTTTTCAATTTAAATTTTCAAAAAAAATCCTAATACACATTATCAGTAAGGTTTCAATACTTTAAATATAGAATTTATAAAATAAAAATGTTTTATAATAAAAAATAACTACTAAATTTAATATTGCATTAAATATTTAACTAAAAATTTATTGCAAAAAATCATGTATAACACTATCCATTAAAAAATCTTTTTTAGATTTGTAAAAAGAACCTCCATAGTGTGAATATTTTCCTTTTTATTGCATCATGTCAATTTGTTAAATGTGTTCCATTTTGATACTTATTACCTAAAAACGTTCCACAAAGTAGCAAATAAAAGATATTTTATAGAAAATTTTTCCCTTTATGCTTTACATAAGCCTTAATATTATTTGAAAGTTTATTATATCCAACAAAGCGGCCTACTAATAGTTCATTCGAAATATAGATTTCAATAAATATTTATTATTAATAGTAATCTCATTCAAACTGAATTGGGTTAAATTTTTTTTTGCACATTAAATAATATAACATTATACTACAAAATTTAAATACAGTGCCTGAAAATATACTTTTGAATATTACAGAAAAAATTAGATTAGTAACTATGAGAGAATTACTCGGGATTTGTACGAGTTTTTAAACATTACATGGATCTTTGACTGATTCATGAATCAATTTTTCTCTTGAATACTAATTTTTATCAATTCTTAAAAATTTATAATTTATTTTTATTTATTTTTTAGCAATTTTGAATCCAAAACCACTTTGAGGTTAATGTTACACATATGCAATGTTTTTTTTAATCAGAAAAGAAACGCTTATTTAAAAAAAGTTTTACCTTTCATTTTCTCATTTACCTGATTAAATGCATTTTTTACTTGTAAAAATAAAATTTTATACAAAATGACGCTTTATTCACTATAAATCAGTTTTAGAATCTGTTAATCATCAACTATGTAAAATTAAAAAAACACAATTATTTTTTTCTTTTTTAATATAATTTTCTGCTTTTTGAAATTGTTATCAATTTTCCATGAAATTTAATTTCTTTTTTAGTTATTTCCCATATAAAGAAACCTTTAAATTTGAGAAAATATGTGTAATATATAATACACATGCATATTTTTACAGATGTATTAAATAAATTTCTTCAAGATTTATTTTTCTTTTATTTCAATTTCTGTTTTCCTATTTATCCCATTAAATAATTGGTTGAATACTGACTGCTGCTATTTTCTTTTTACAGAGAAGAAATAAAATTAAAATTTATGCATTTGATTTTTTTTTTTGTACACATAAATTTGAAAATATAAATGAATTAAAAAGAAAAATTATATCAAAATTCAGCAATTGTAAATTAGAATTATTTAATGTATTAGTGCAATATGTACAACGGATAGTGTGGACATCACTAAATATGTCCAGGATAACAGTGGGTATTTTACCCAATGATAGTTTGGAATATAGCCTGATGTATGGACTCATCATCTGATGTGTATTGCATCACAAAGTGGCACTTGTTGTTTGTGACTCACGATTTTAATATAGAATAGCGGAGTGGTAGACTATATTCAAATGGGCTCTTACCATTTCATTTCTTGTAAAATGATTTCATATTTCTACAAGATAATAAATGGCGGCACATTTTCAAACATTTGCACTATTAAAAATATTGTTTTTACAATCGTAATATCTAGCATATGATAATACAAACTCAAATATGTAAGACGAAAGTTACAGATATATTTCACTATAACTATAATCCTGGATTATCTAAAAAATTTAAAGTATCAATACCTAGCGAAAATAATTTTGAGAAGTATTAGAGAAACTAAACCTACAT
>BPLR01000141.1:0-143840 GCA_021605095.1 Caerostris extrusa | reverse complement strand
TAATTCAAAAATTAAAAGTAATTGATTTTTATATGTTTAGTGCTGTAAATTTGTGGTAAAATTAGTATGAATGTTGATACAGAAGAATGTAGTTGGAAGGAAATTTTATTTTTATAAGTGTTGAATCTTTAAATTTCAAATTTACTTTTGCAATTTATTTAACCTATGCTTTAATTTTTCATCCATATTTAAGAGTAAAATTATTTATTTATAATATTATTTAGCACATCATATATATTTTATCAGTAAAATAATTATATGAATGAGTATATTATTTATATAGAATATATAAATAATATACATTATATGACGTATAAAATATTATATATGATATTGAGTTACTAGGCTAGTTAGGTAATATTATATATGTATTATTAGGTGTGTACCATTTGGAGTACCGAAGGGATAGCACTTGTATTGCTCTTCTTACAATTAACCAATCCAAGAGTCTTTTTCATAGCCCTTTACAAATAACTACGGAATTGTTTAAGTGCTGTTTGTAATACTAGCCGTTTAATTGCAGGGATTCTTTCAAATGATGAGAGTTCCTAATAATACTTTATATTGTGATTAAATAATTAATATTGTATAATAGTAATATAAGAATTTGGCATCATTACTACTATTACAGCCTTCACTATCTGCCGGCTACTATTATCCTAACTTTTAAATATCAGATATAAATATATTAGCATAATAATTAGTAATTAATGTTGAAATATCACAATTAGCATTAATACTTGCTTATTGGATAGTTAAAACAGGAGAATAGTGTAAATTGGAATGCAGAATTAAAATTACTGTAAATTTAGAATGAATCTTATTCTAAATTTGGAACTGTATTTTCATTTAGAATTGGTGCTTACATATAATTTTATAGAGTCAGGTCGAGGAAAAACTGGGTGTGTATTGAAAATACTTTAATTCTTTATATAAATTGAGATTTTATTAATATTTTTATCGAGATATATTTTAAGATCATGGCCAGTATTTTTATTTATTTCTTATGACTTGCCAATAACATTAATTTATACAAATGTATCTTATTTATGTTCATTGCATTGTGCTCTTTAACATGTTCTGTTAAAAGATTTCTGATAGTTTGATCAAATCCTTATGTTTTGCAACAGAAAAACAGAATTCTGGAAAAAAAAATCTGTAAATGCCAATAGTTTTCAAATTGCATAATTAGTACCTGTAAATAATTTTTAAGATTCATTATAGAAAAGTAATAATTTATTATTTTTAAATTAGTTTTATAAATTTTGGTTATCATATTTCTTTCATCTTGACTAAATAAAGTTTGCCCTTTACATTTTTTGAATCGTTTTGTTTTTATTTTGAATGCCAGGAACTTGGATATGAGTCATTTGGGTTACTAGAATGGCATATTCAGTATTAGGCAGAGTGTATCATAAGTGGCCTGCGACATACTGCCAACATTTGATCTGGAGGGTCAGCTTTTCTCCCCATCTTCTTTGGCCAAACAGAAAAATATTTTGAATTTATTGTGCCCATCCCCTAGTTTCAAAACACATTGCACTATCCACTAGGCCACTCTGATCTTTTTAAAATATTACATTTATCTATTAATTTTTAAATTTTAGTATATATTAATTAATGAAGTAATTTCTTTGCATGTTTTTTGTAACCAGTTATAGTTGTCATCATTGGTGAAAAGTAAATCAAATTTAAAATTATACTAATATAAATTCTAAGACTTTCTTTCATTTGATTCATATGGTGTTTTTCCCTTAATTTTTCACTTTTCTTGGTATATTATTTACATGTTTTTGGTACAATGTTTTAATTAGAAACATATCCCTTTAGTATACTTTACAAATTAACTACTGTTGAGAACTCTATTTAATTTTCATATCCTTAAAGTTTTCATCTGTTTAAATACTTAAATTATTTTGGATGTTAGAGAATATTTCAATTTAATATTTTTTATTGTATTCATTTGTTTAAAAGTCTTTATTTGTTTTTATGTGTGGTTTCCTTAAAGCTATTTTTAAGTTACCTTATTATATAAAAACCATTACCATTCCTTTTTATTTATTTTCACTTAATGAAATGAGAAAATCAATAAAAAGATTGTACAGTTATTTTAATGAATATTAAGTAAACATTTTAGTAATTTGTAAGTATTATGTAATTTTTGTAAATTAAAAAAATATATACTATCATACATAACAAATGGTCTAAATACTAAAAAGCATAATGATTCTTGTTTTCTGAAAACCTGAATGCGTGGGACTTTATTTGGTAATGCAATTAAATAGAAAGGAAATACTGATGACAGCTCTTTGTGCTAATAATAATATAAAAGCAATAAAATTTTTTTTTTTTTTTTTTTTTTTACACTACTTTAGAACTAGTTTTTCTTCTTGAATATTTATAGAATCTTTACCACTTTAAATAAGCATTTCTAGCTCCCAGTTCTGTCAAAGTAAAGATGCATCTTATGTTCATTTTTACATAATGTTTGAATGCAAGTGTATTTTCACTTAACCAATTAGTTCCAAATTTATCAAACCTTTCAGTCATGTCAATTCAATATTGCAATTTCTCTTAAGATATTTTAAATGAAGCCATGGAGAAAAATGACTGATAAATGTTTGCAAATTTGTTAAATATATACATGAAATGTCTGCTCAGCAAAGAATATTGCAGCAAGACTATGATAGTGATTAAGCAATTTAAAATGCTGCCAAGCATCTGGATTCAGTTATAATGAATAAATGTTGAAAGAACAGGCTAAGATTATCACAGTTTTTTTTTCACAATCAAATCCAAAAAAGGAAAATAATTGTATGAAAATCTGAAGAAAATTGAATCTATATTTAATGTACTGTTATCTAATGATATTGAATGAGTAAATATTCTGAAAAGGTCATTCCCCAATTAAGAGTTTCAAATCATGTTTTTCTCATACCAAATTTGATTACATTTATATCTTTAAAAAACACTACATTATTAAGTAGTAATTACTTTACCAAGATAGAGTATATGTCGCTGGTGTTATTTCCCCTCTCCTCCAAGTTTTAGGAATGTTAATTTCAAACTTAAGCAAGTGACTCAGTGTTACATTATGAGTGCTACCTCATTCATAACGCAAGATTAGATATAAATATATTCATAGCTCATAACTGTTAATTTTCTCCAAGTGAAATAAATAAATGTGCTTGAAATTTTTGGGGTATATGAATTTTGTTATTTAAGAATTTTAAAGTATTGAGAAGAACTAATTAAAATATCCAAATTTTATTGGAAGTTCTTATTTTAGACCAGCAATAGCTGAACTTAAATCTGTGACTTGAAACCCCATCTAATTTGAAATTTAATTTCAAAGATTTTAGATTCACAATTGTAATGGCATCATAATATTTTGGTTTTTAATAGAATGTTTTACTAGTTTTTAACATTTTTACAATTGAGTTCACACATTGTTACCTAGGTGAATAGTTCAAAAATTGTTTCTATGCTCTGTGAGTATAAAGTGATGGTAGAAATTAAATCAGTTGGTAAGCATTTCAAAATCTGATTAAAATTAAAATATGGATTTTTTTTTTCTCTCCCAATGACTGGCTTTAAACAAATTAGTTTGGACAATATTCCCTGGCCATTTTTTAAACAGCATTTTATGAATTAAATTTACTCTTTGAGATAAATTTGGTTGACAGAGCTCATCAGATAACTAAATTATCACATCATTGAAAACTTGTTTTATTAATAAATCTCAAAATTCACTCTACATTTTAATTATGAAAAAAAATACTTTTTGATTAAAATTATAGAATAAATTGTAAATAAAGTTTCAAAAGTTTTGAGATTCCATCGTCATTAAAAGTGCCTTAGTTATTTTGATTTTTCATTTGAAAAATTGCACATTACATGTGGAATTCATATTCCCTATTTGTATTAAGTAATGGAAATTTGTGAACTGTTAATTTTGCTTTCAGCGTTACTCGTTTTCACTTTCTTATTTCAGAATATTTCTGATTATAATCAATACTGTTTCTTTAATTTCTAGAACCAAAAGAAAAAAAATCCTTCTCGAGATATTGAAACTTTAACAGATGAACAGCTTGTCGCTACATTAGGGCCTCATGGTGAAGTTGAACTTACATTAGCTACTGATAACAAATGTGTGTCTACAGAAAGCTGAAAATTCTCAAAACAATCCTTTTGCTGGTATGTAATTTCATTAATATCTGTAAATATGTTAGTTTTTAATATTTACAACTCTCATTACATTCTCCATATCTTTTTGACTGTAGGTCTTCATCATGGATCTGTGTCTGCTTCATTACCAAGTGAAACTTCTGTGTCATTTTTAAATCAAATACGGAAAGGGGATAAACATATTTCTTCATTGCAAGTCTCCGAAACATTTATGAGAATGTTCAAATAGCAATGGAAGAAGATAAAAACAAAGTTATTCTTGCGGTGAATGATTGTGGTGTTCAAAGTAATAATTGTAGCTGTTTATCTGTGATGAGTCCTTTTGATGAAAAAGCAGAATGGGCAGAAATAGCTGGCATTATGGCATCATTTGGGGGTGCTATTACCCGCGAGTCCTTATTTGCAAAAGATGTGGAATCTCAGTTTGCTCGAACTTTTAGAACTGGTGATGGTAATATTTAATTCTATAAATTTATATTAATATACATGTACAGTTACTTATTCACTTATTATCTTAGTTTGTTTTGTCTATATTTAATAGCATGTTAATGTTTTTATAGTCTTAAATTCTTTTAATTTTTCTTTTATATGTTTTTATGAAATTACAGATACTTTTTTAAACGATGCCCATGTCACATCAACACCAAAATTTAAATTGGACACCATCCCAAATTTTATTACAATTTTAATTGTACTGACCTTTGAAATGTTATGGTTCTGAATTATTTCCACCTTTACGATAAACCTGTGGAGCTATTGTAACTTTCCTCAAAAGTGCACTTACACTTAGAAGGTTTGGTCTTTTTTAATAGAAGAAAAATGAATCAGCTTAAATGAAAATTAGCTCTTCTATCTATCTTTGAAATGGTGTTTTCATAAGTTTGTTTCACCAAAATGGATCTTTAGATTCATTGTATTATCATAACTAACTAGAAAACCTTTGCATACTATAATACCAATTTATAATATAAAATGTGTTGCATAAATTCCACACAATAACTGATAGAACAGATATGATACTTCTTTTCTCATAGATTTAGCATGTTATTGGGAAAATAAATAAGATCTATAATGAGCAAGTAATGAGAAATAATAAAATTATTTTGTAAAAGGATATTAAGCATAGTTTTATAGGGACAATAACAAAATTTGATATATAATAATAAAAGACATTTTTAATAACTAGTTTCTCATTACAATTATCATCACTGTCTACATTCAAGACATCAAGTTTTTGTTGCAGGATGTCACTTGAAGGTTTTCTGTTGCAACTATTGCATTTCATGGATGCTGATGATCGTTTCTTTTACATACGAATGGAAAGTTTTTTGTTTAATGCTGATTACTAATAATTTATTCTTCAGTAGATAGATAATTCTAAAACTCATTCATAATTGAGTTTTAAATTATTTTTAATATGGGGCACTGTTAATTTTTTTAAAGTTCTATCTTCAATAGGAAACATGTTAAAGCCAAGAGTTTGCCAAAAAAAGTTTTTCGTCTACTGGCTCTTTTTCCTAATTTTACATACTTCTAAAGCAAAAGATATGCTGTCCTGGAGGAAACTTGGGCCTTGGCCCACACTGGCTGTCGAGCCTAATATGATAATGATGATCTTTATTAATAGATTTAGAGGAATTTATGAAATAAATTCAATGACTTTATTGAACTCATATATCTATAAAAACAATTTTTCATAGGAAAGTAATCCTTTACTACTTTAAAAGTGTACTATTTGCACTTATTAAAAAGATATCCTTGTACTCTAAATTTGCTTACTATAAAATATATATCCTATAAAAATAACAGTGCTAAATTAGCAGGTTGGCAAAGTATTATAGAATAGTTTAAGAAAAGTGAATGAAAATTGTGCATTTTAATGACAAAGATGCTTTATTTGTATTACATTAAATTTTTTTTTGTTCTTAATAATAAAATAGCTTCTATAAGATATTTTGTTGTTTATCCTAACTCACTACAATCTATTGTTTCCCCTGTACAACAATTCATATTGGCCCATAGCTGTCTGCCTACTGCAGATTCCAAAACAGGAAATATTTTTCTCTTTACGGGGGTAGAGTTGTCAGCTTTACAGTCATATTAGACCAGGACCTATGATTTAAAATGGATTCTGAACACTACAAACATCCATGGCGCCTCCGGGACTGGAATCCAAAACCTGTAGCACCGAGCGCTAGTCATTCGGGCATCTGGCCTTTTGGTGTTGATCCAAGATAGCTTTCTATTCCTTAACACTAATTTGGTTTGCTGAACACTACTGCTTTGCTACTGGTATTAAAGGATACAATTACCTCCTTAAAATTAATTCCTAGAATTTTAGAAAAATTAACATAATTTTTATAAGAGTTGCGAATCAGATTTTTTAAACCTGCTCCGGACTTCAACTGTCCGCCTTTGGTTAAAACATGCAACTTTTATGGTCATTTTCTTTTCCTCTTTATCTATTATATGGTCATTTAAAAATAAAATCCTTCAATCTTGAACTTCATAACATCTAGGAATTTCACAAGAACTGACTAATTTGTATCGGGGAACTAGAGAACATTTTGAAGATCAGCTACACAAAGACATTTTTTTCTCTGTTTGAAAAGGTTTTAAGTTTCATGGATTATACTGTAGAAAAGAAGAATCTTCATTTTCGATGAAATGTTGATTGTCCCTTCCTAATATGAGTGTAATTTTGCCTAACTCAATGTTTCTATGAAAAGAAATATAAAGCTATTGCCCTCTGGTGAAAGATCTGAATATGTAAGGAGAGAAAGATCTGCGGAATTGAGATTATAAAATACCAAATAAAAATCTCTTTACAAAAAAGGATGACATTCTCGCTATTAACAGAGAAACTTCTGCACCAGATATTGTGTTAAATTTTAATATCAAGAGCAAGGATAAGGATGACAGTGAATGTGAAGAGTAATGAAATCCATACATAAATGTAAGCGTTTTTTTTTTTTTTTTTTTTTTTTTTTTTGCTAATTCTGAAACAGCTGACAAAAATTTAAAGACTGTTAAGGATAAAAGTTATGTTAACAGTTAGTGGCAGTCTTTGCCAGAAAATTTTAAATAGTTGTATTGAATATGATGTGTAACTGGAAAGTTAACCAATTTTATTTTTTTTTTTAATATTGCATTTGTCCTATAGTAGTCTTTATAAAAACTTTACTGTTGGCTAAATGCTGATTAAATCATTAATATTTGTGATAGCTATTAACCAATATGAGCGAATTTTCTTTTCTGTTGCAATTTTTATTTGTTGTAATGTTAATTAATGTTCTCCATTAAAAATATTTAAGTTTCTAAAAAATTATTGAATTATATTGATAGTAGTAAAAGAAAATTTTAAAACCTGAATTATATGGAAATATAAAACAAAAATAGTAATGCGATTTTCATTAAACATATCTAAAAAATGAGTAGACAGACTTTAAATTCAGTCCTTAAAGAAAAAGAAAAATTTTCACCAAATATCTTTAAAAAAAAAAAAAGCTTCCTACTGTTAATTTTACATTGGTTTTTTGTTCAAACTTGTGCAATTTAGTACTCAATTTTTTTCTTTAGTTCAAATATCGTGAAATATAATTTATGTTTAGAATGTCTAAATAAAAAATTACTGAGATTTATTATTTTGTAATTAAAATGAGTAATGAATGAATCAACCTAAAAATATTTTGAAATCTAAATGAAGTTCTTTATTTTATACACTGATTATTAGATATTTTAAGTAAAACTAGTTGACAAATTCATTAAATGCACCAGATTTTGAAGATTATATTTTTGCAGAATGGCTGTTTATAAACAAATGTCTCATTTTCTTCTTATAACTTTGATGATTTCTTATAACATTTTTGTGCAATAAGTCTTTAATTTTGATACACATATCAACTAAAATTCTATTTCATCTGTTAATCAACAGATAATACTGATTGTATTTTGCACCATTTAGTAATAATAAATCTGTTATGCTGGCCCTTTTTGATTTGTTTGTACAGCATCACATGAAAAGTGCTTTTGTATCAAAATAATAATAATTTCTTTCACTTCTGAGCAAAATTTGTTTTGTGTATACATTTCTTAAGGATGTTCAATTTTGTGGCATTTTCAGTATTTAAATTTCATTGCTAATTAATTGGTTGAACTAATGACATACTGTAATTATCTAATAAGCCTTTGTTTAAAATGATGATTTTCAAGGTTAAAACTTATGTTTCAAAAATTCCAAGACTCTTTTTTTTTTTTTTTTTTTTTTTTTTTTTTTTTTACATCTGCACATTAGTATAGATATTTTGATGGGTTATGCATTCAAAAACTTTACAAATATTGAATACATTAGTGAACCAGTCAATTCAATTTCTTTTACTGTTGTGTAAAATTGGCAATTTGCTAAAGCATATGAGCAGAAAATCTTATAAAGATTAAAAGTCTAATTGTACAGCCAATGTGTAACACTTTGACATTTTGTCCACATAGCTTTTATTACTTTGCTGCCTTATGAAAAGAAAATAAGGCATTATTTTACATAAAGAGAAAAACAATCACTTGTACAGTAAAACCCAATATGGTGCAACATACCCCAGCTAGACTTTGGTTTTCACTATCATACCATTTCCTCTTATTCTGCCTGCCTAGATTTTTGTCCGTGCTCAGCTTTTGAGTATAGGTTAATTCTCAGTTATGATCAATCATTTAAATTTAATTTTTACTAGTTGTTAAACTAAAAAACTGTGATAATATGGTTAAGTTAATGAAATGATTTTCCTGACCATAACTTAATATTTTTCAAAATCACATATCCAATTTTATTATACTTATTTTAATGAAATTCCTATTTAAGTTGTCCTGTTCTTAACATTATTGCCATACAAGTTTTCAGACCAAATTAAGTTTATTCCATATTAAATTAATGCTTCTCAAAATTAGGATTTTATTTATATGTTAGTACTTGTACACATGTATGTTTATAAAAACATATAAGCTTTTATATGGCTAAATATATATTTCTCTAAGAGTAGTGATGTACTGTTATGGGTAAAAAAAGTTTGCTTAAATATACATACATTAAATCTGTATTTTTTTTTTCCATTAAGCATGATGATTATGCAATCTCAGTAACAAGTGCATATTTACTTATGTTTGTATGAAAATATATTTGTATTCATGTGTGGACATATGCAAATGAGGATTTGTTTGTAGGTGTATATATGTGCATATCAATATTTATTGAGTATGCATGCGTTTAAGTTCGGGCATGTGTATATGTATGTCTGCATTGTGCTGCTCATGTATTTGTACTTTTATGCATGTATGTGTAAATTTGTGATTGTGATTGTATGTGGATATGTATACTTGTATGTTTGTACACATGTATCAATGCTTCCACACATGTCTGTTTATGCTTATGCATATATGTAAGCCTGTATATGGTCCTTTAGCACAAATGTATCTATGTTTATGTGTATGTATAAAAATGTCTTTTTGTGAGTGTATGCATACATACATACACAAGAACATGCACACATTTATACACATGAACATACATCGGCAAGCACATTCATATATAGGCACATACATACATGCATATGCATATATATTATATGTACATATGCATATATGTGTCTTTATAAACATAATCTTTATATAATAATTTTCTTTTGTAAAGATGAATTTGGATTACCAATGAGACAAATGATAATGTAGAAAATTCATTTGTTTTTAATAAAAATGGTTTTTCAAAAAATAGATTCAGATGCATCCCAGACTTCTTATTGCATCAGCAGTCTTGAACAGTGGCTTTCACAAATTGGGTTACCTGAATATGAAAGTTTACTTATACTAAATGGATTTGATGACATTAATTTTATGGTAAGAATGTTTCTTAAAATCTGGAATTTGAAATTTATATAAAATAAGTGTAACAGAAATGTATACTTATAAAAAAAATTCTGGTGGTGCCATGGATGTTTGTTAGTGACTCAGAATCCCTTACAAGTCCGATCTAATTAGCCCTTGTGTGCAAAAAGTGACCATAAAACGACAAATCAAACATAGTTTAATTTAGATAGTAATCTTGTAAATTTAATTGTGTAAGTAGCATTTGTAGAATGATTAAAAAATTTGTGAGATTAATAAATAATTAATCAATAGTGGATGTTATTAATAAAGTGATTAAGACAAAAAAAATCTATATAATATTAAAAGTCAAAATTAAAATTTTCTTAACATTAGAAAAAGTTGAGAAAATTAATATAGTTGCTCGGTTATATTGTCTATGATACTGAAATTTTCACGTATTACATGAAATATGTAGCCTGAGATTTAAACATTTTGTACTTTTATAGTTAAATTTACAAGTTTCAAAAGATTGAGCATTTATTTTAAATATTTTTCTGAATGGATTTCTTTCCAAATTCTTTTTTTATTAAAAATTTAAACAATTAAAAGTTATAAAAAATTGTTTACTACAATAATCCTTCATTTAAAGTTGGTATTAATATATGGCTTAACTGGTCATGATATTAAAATGTTCTTGCACATATAAGGAATACAGATCAATTTGATTTATATGATTGCT
Organism: Caerostris extrusa; assembly: GCA_021605095.1. Classification (NCBI taxonomy): domain Eukaryota; kingdom Metazoa; phylum Arthropoda; class Arachnida; order Araneae; family Araneidae; genus Caerostris; species Caerostris extrusa. The sequence continues at coordinate 133,063 of BPLR01000141.1, read as the reverse complement.
TCTGTTCAACAAATATCAATTTTCAAAGTTGTTTTCTCTATATCGTCAAGTTCAAAATATGTAAAAGACTCCAGTTATTATTTTTATCTTAATTATGTTATTAAAAATTTAAATTTGTTACCTTAGAAATAATTGTTAATACTAGAAAGAAGAATTTTAGGAATCTAATGCAGAGCTTCTTATCATTGCATTCCCTAAACAAATAGTTATAATTTGTAAAAAGAGATATAGTATTTTTTATATTAAAATTTTTGCAATTATATATAGGTTATTTATCTATAATGTAAATTAACTTAAATTTATAGTTCTCATATACAGTAATTACATTTCTGTTTAAGGATTATATATTGAACCTTCAAAAATAAACATACTGCTTGTTGCACAAAATTGATCAAAAACATAAAATTTATGATTGATAATGAGTTTTTATATTGAAACAAAAATATTTCATATTTTTGGAAAAACATTATTTTAGATATAACTTTAAAAGGATATGCATAATGTTTTTACTTCCCTGAATATTATTATATATAAAATTAAACTGGTTAAAGCATAAAAAATATACTTTATAGACCATAAAAATACTTTAAATCTTAAATATACATTTTCTCTGTGTAAAATTTTAATCATTAATATAGAAAAAACAATTCATGAAATTTTTAAGAAAAGTACTGCTCTTTAAATTGCACCAATCCCTTACCAGTTCTGGTTATTTAATGAAATTATGTATGCACTCAAATAAATTAAATATCAATAGTTGCTTCAATTATATATTTTGATTATTTTGTGTTTTATTTTTAGGGAGGAAATATTCTTGAAGAAGCAGACCTTCAAGAAATTGGTATACATAACGCTACTGATAGACAAAAACTCTGTACTCTTGCTCAGAAGATGTCTCCTGTACAACCTATCAACACATTAAAAGGAACTGAAAATTTTCCTCAAAGTGTTGATGAGTGGCTAAAATCAATCAACCTTTTAGAGTACAGTGAGAATTTTTCTAACAATAATATTACTAATATGGATAGAGCTTTGAAACTTTGGGAAGTAGAATTAAATACAGTAAGTTTTTTTTAAATTTTACAAAATATTTTCTTTATATGTATAGTTATACATGTGTGTGTGTTGCTACTTCCAAATTTATTTAGCAATTCAAACAGCATTTCAAAATTCCAAACAAATTAAAACAATTTGTTTGAAATTTATTATAAAAAAATATTACAACCCACCTCTGGATAATTTTCGAAAAATCAAGTTTGAAAATTTTGAAAGGCTTTTATACATTAAATTATTGTTTATCAATGGCTGGGGGTTCAGTGGTAAATGTGTGGTTAGGGAACTTGTAGCAGCAAGTTCAATTCGTAAACAGTTTTTTTCTTCTTTCCTTTTAGTTCTCTACACTCACTTTTAAGTAAATTAAAAGTATTTTATGTTATTTTTTTCTAACATAAAGCATTAGATTTCTTTGGTGACATCTATTAAAAAAATATGGCTTTTTTTGGTAAAATTTATGGCCAATTTATAGAGTTCTGTAATTAATTGATACAAAACATTACAAATAAAATTTAGTTTTCAATTTGTAGGAAAATTGAATAGCTATAATTAATATAACTGTTAATATATTTATGATTAATAATTCTATAAAGAATTATCTGATTTTAAATTATAACAAGTTAGAAGATTAGTACAGAAACTATGATGCTGTACTCTAACAAAAACTACCTATATTAAATTTAAACATTAAAAAAAGTTTTTAAAGGATCAAATAGTAATAAAAGAAAGAGAAAAGCCAACAAATGCTTAAAAATGTTGAGTAATGCATCAGTTTTAATTTAAGTTTTTACAACATTTCCTATCTAGTATGCATATTTTATTTACCATCTAGTATGTATATTCCATGTGGGTGAGAGGATAGATGGTCACATTAATAGAGTTGCTTGACTTTGAATGCAGAATAAGTTTTTCCTAGCTTGTGGAATATTACAACAAAGAGTTATAACATTAGCCTGGCTAATACTGTTAAATGTTATTTTTATCTTATGTATATATTTCTGCACAAATATTCATAGCAATTGGAACTGAATTAAATATTTATTTTGAATTGAAGTGAAGAAAAAAAACCAATGAAATTTAGTTTGGAATAGTTTTTATTTTAAACTTACTTTCTACTTATTCACTTTTTGCAAACAAAAGGTACAAACAAGAAAACATAAAAGGTGGTGGAATTAAACTCAAGTCTTAAATATCAAAAATGAAAAAAATTAACAAACTTGATCTTAAATTAAAGTGATGGACAAAATTCCCATTTATAATAATGTTTCGAAAAATCGATTAAAAATTGCAATAGTAGTTTAAAATAGTTGTTTACTATGAGAGGCATTTTGAAAATTTTCAAAAGTACAATTTTTTTAATTCATATTTCAAAAAAAAATTAAAAAATAAGTAAAATAATATATTTTTAATTAGATATTATTTATATTTTGAATTTTTATTTTATTACTTACAAGTAAATGTAAGAGGATTAAAATGAAAAAAAAAAAAAAAAAAAAAAATTGTTTAAGAATAAAACCTACCATCTTTAGTTTCTCTAATCATGTATAACTAAGTCATTTGGCTGCTAAGCACAATGCTACTAATTTAATATTTGAAAGTTTTCAATATTTTCAAACTTGGTTTTCTCTCAGTCCTGATTCTTTCAGCAATTAGCATCAATATAACCTATACATACCATGCATTTGAATCAAATCAGTAATAAACAATTCATGATTTCTGCTTGTTAATTTGTAGTTTTTATGTTTTACTTTTAGGTACTGAAAATATCCAAGTTAGGGCATAGGAAACGTATTTTAGCATCACTTGGAGACAAACATTTTGGTACTTTTATTGATTCAAAAGAGCTTGACTTATCTAAACTGGTAAAGTCATATTTTTTTTAGAATTTGGTTCATTGTTTCTCGCATTCAAGGGTGATCAGGGAAATTGTTAAGTGTGTACAGATTTTGAAAATGAATCACAAAATCCGCATCTGACGAATTTAGTCCGTATCTGATAAATTTATTCATACTGTGGTAAAATTAATTGTGATTATAAAATATTCAAACTTTTACATTGTGAATATTGACTTTATTTTCATGGGAATTCTATTTTTACTGTATACATTTGAAGTAAAGCTTGAATTTGTAATATGTAAATTGTTATCACCCTAATTTGTGTATAATCCACAAATGATAAATGATTTTGTCTTTGTAACCTTTGCATATGTTCTTTTTGCATACCATGTATTATTAATTAAGTTCCATTTTTGTACTGATAAACTAGTTTAATGTTTATAAATTTGAAGACTGTTTTTATGTTATAATACTGTTAAATAAATCAATTATAAATTTTAGATCATTTTTTATTTATAATAATTGTATTAGAAACAAGGATAAATAATTAGAAAACTATTCTATGGAGCTAAAACAAGTAAAATTAAATAAAATGAACATAAGGTTCAACTCAATAATGTAAGAATCAACTTCAGTACAAAAAGAATATTAGAAAATCTCACCATATAATCTATGTATTGTAGGCTTTAAGTAGTCGATCTGATATTGTAAAGTTTTTTACATTTATTTAACTGAATTTTAAATGGGCAAATTGATGTTCAATGTTAATTACAATACAATGAATACAAGAATTTTTTATTATGATAACTATTTAAATTAATTGATTTTTTTTTGTATAGAGTTCTATACTGTAACTTGTTTTTTTTTTTTTTTTCCATTTTCCTTACTCATCTATTACAAAATGAACAGCTCAGTTTCAAAAGATAATTTTATTTGACTATTCTTAACAAATTATATGCATTATCATATAATAAATGTGTTATTCAACCTTATGCATTTAACTTTTCCCCTTTTATTTAGACGTTGGATCTTTCTGAATTGGAAGTAGCTGATAACATGAACAAGGAGTGTTATGTAAAAGATACTAAAACAACTTTTGATGACCATGCATTTGACTCTAATTCCAAACTTTATTTGCGTATAAGGTCGCCAACACAGTTAATGAGTGATTCTCGAGATCCTGATAAAAAGTTCCTCATTCAGTAATTGAAGCTCAGTGGCGTCATCATCCTGATGAACTTGTAATAAATAGCTGCAATTATATGACAAAGGTATGTGTTATAAAGGCAATTTTACATTTGCTCTGTGTAGGTGAACTTATTGATCAAAGGGATTAATTAAAAGTCAAAACTTGCTTAAACATGTAAAATACATACTGCAAAAATTTTGATTTTTAAATGGTTTTTTTTTATGTTCTTGTCTTGGTTTTTATTTTATATCATATTTATTTATTTTTTATATCATTTCAATTTTCACTTCCAACATGTTTCATCAGAGTTTTGAGCTTGACTAATCTTACTGCATTCTTTCTTTCTTGAAAAAATGTAATACATTTATATTAATTTGATAGTTTTAGTGGCCAATGAATCATTTCCTATGTCTACATACAGATTTGTATTTTTCGTAATTGACATATTTGCCTTAATCTAGTAAGTATTTAGAAGTAATACATTTTCAAAAACGTTGCCTTATTAAAGCAATAGTTAGATCTTTTATTGAGCAGTAATTATATTTGTCAGAAAACAGCATATAATACTTTCCTTACTTCCTCATTGGTGCAACAGCTCCATGGTGGACCCAAGGCCTGCCAACTGGTAGATTTCTAGATAGGAAATGTTTGTTTACAGGGAAGGATAGTCAGTTGTACACCCAATGCCCTACATTCATATTACACCAGGACCTACAGTTTAAAAGTGGATTCCGAACAACTACAAAACATCCATGGCATCGCCAGGACTCGAACCCTAAACCTGTGGCGTCGGATATTAGTCCCTGGCCGTCAGGCCCCATATAATACTATTTCACTATTTATAAATTTATATTGATACAACAGGCTTTAAAAAAAGATTTTCATATAATGAAATATTTTATTCATTATTTAAAAATTTTATTTAATTTAAGGAGAAAATTTTTGGTCTGCCAAAACTCTTGACAAAAATAAAAAGACTACCATCAAGTAATCCATTCATAAAAAATTGTTTGTGCCAAAAATATTGATTTGAACTTGGAATAATTTCAAGTTATTAATTAACTATGCGTATCAATTACTTTACACCAGAGTTCTTCAGTTTTTTAACATCTGTGCCCACTAGATAAGAAAACATTATGTGGGCTGACGTCAGCCAGAAATCCAAATCCATTTGTATAAAATTTTATATATTAAATTTTTCATTAATCGTCACTGAGTTTAGTGCAGTAGAAAGTTACTGCAGCCTTTGTTGCTACCTGCCTCAAGTGGTTGATATAGTGGGTAAACAAAACTTCTGAATGTGCGATTTCTTTAATTTCATTGCTAATCCTGAGTAATAACTATTCATATTGGTATCACCCCTCAAATGCATTTTCTCTGCATATTTCATGCGTGAAAATTCTGGCCAAGGGCACACACATCTCTGAATACATCATTCGTCCAGATAGTAGCAATAAAGAAATCCCCCCTCTTTTTTGTTTACATTTTTGCTTTAGATTATTCCTGTAAGTTGAAACATGAAACATCTTGAAATTCTTTATTCCCTCTGTGACTTGCTTTTTAATAATGATGGCTATGTCAACTATTCTACTAAACCCAACTTAAAATTATGTTAAGCAATTATTTAAGTTATGAAAATTATTATTACTACTTCTACATTCTATTAAATTATAACTTAATATACAAAGTATTCTATAAAGTAAGGGAAGTAGCTTTGTAACTCCCTTTGAATGTAACGTGTGTCTAATGACTGTAACCTTGGATGTGTCTGAGCTTACAGAGCAAAATTCATCAGAGCTTTAAGAGTTTTGCCAGTTGTGATTAAATATTCTTGCTTTTCACATTCCTTGCTGTGATTGGATATGAATTTAAACTGTTTGGTGATATTGAACAAAATGTAAATGAAGTGTTTTCAAATGCTTAAGATGTTCTTGTGAAGAAATCTGGAATTTTCAATATGACCCACTGAAAAGGCAAACAATATGTGCATTGATAATAATTGTAAAACATTTTTGGTTTAATATTTATGTTTATATTTTGTTATATTTATTGGTTATATAATTTGGGGTTTATTTTTTGGTTATATTTATTATTTAATTTATGAGTCAAGTTTATTGAGACAATATGATTTTGTTGATTATTGTTTGTTGTTATTTTCGATTCAGTAATTTTTATTTTTTTAATTGTTACATATAAGTACTTCCATCAAAAGAAAAATAACTCAACTAATAAAATTAAAAATCATTCAATTTATATTTTGCATCATACTTCGAAGACATTTTTAGTGTTTTTGCACAAAAAAATTTCCAACTGTATTAAAAATAATTTAATTGTATATAATTTCATTCCTTGTTCAGTTATGGCACTTTTGAGGGAACTGTCTGTTGTGTCTTTTTAATTGCATACTTTCTAATAATTGTTACAAAAAGATAAATATATGTGTGTATTTTAGTACTTAGGTTCCACATTGGTGAAAGAATTGCATGGCTTGGAATCAACGAGAACTTCCATTCAAAAAATAAAAACTTCTACTAAAGACATTGCTAAGAAACCTAGTATTATTCTTTCTATATCATACTCTGGTGTGAAGTTTATTAATGCTGAAACTCAGGTACATATTACATATTCTTTTATTTTGATATATTGTTTTATACCTACTTTATGCACTATGTACAAATACGATTTTATATCCTCCATTGGTTAGTTTCTTATTATTTTATTCTTAAACATACCATAATAAGTGTATTGCTTTCTGTATATTTACTAGTGATATAACTTCTATCTTCCTAATACTCAGTCATTTTTATTGATAACATTTTACCAAATAAAATTAAGAAAAACCAGTGGCTATTGGAAATAAGGGAGTAAAAAAGAGAACTTAAATGCATATCACAATAGCATCAGACCTGTCAACTGCTTTGAAAATGTATTCTTATATTGTAAATTTTTACACTGTTGCAACAGTAATGTTTTCTTTTTATCATCCTTATGTGCTAACACATTATCTGAAAGAGTGTTCAATCTGCTATTTAAAAGAAAAGTCTGAATTTAGATTTAATTTGTCTGTTAAGACATTTTAAAAAAAAAACAGGCTTTTTAGTGTGAATGCCAGTTTCCAATTGTATACAAAATCACCAAATAACCTGAAAATGTTTTTGGCAGATGTTTGGTAATTAGCTATTCTAATTTTTTTCTGTGAAATTTTTGCTTATAATTAATTAATGCATTTTTAAATTTATGATGTCATTTTAAACAATTTACAAACTGAAATTCTATTTTACTTTTGATGTAGCACCAAATGATCATGTGAAGTGAAAAAAAGTTTGCACAGCAGAAATTGGTGTGAAAACTTTCGCATTTCTTTCTTGAATGCTGTTTACTTAATTTATTTTTGTTGCCTAGAATAATTTTTTTTTTTCTATGATAGGAACTATGTAAATTCCAATTAAAAATGAATTGTATCATGACTGTTGATCATAGCAGCTAAATGTCACATGTAATGTGCCAGTGCATTACTTTCTCGTCACTTTGAAAAGAGTTCAATCAAATAATTCATATGGAATTTGTTGAAAGTTGACTTATTTGAAATGCCACATTGGGCATATTCTCTTCCAGTAGTGGGACTCTTCGGAATATGCATAACAGTTCATTTTGAATTTTCGTTGTTATCTATTTCTTTTTTGTAATTTTATTTTATCAAACTTCATGTTTCCAGTATTGCTGATATGTTCAATAAAATGGTTGTCACAGTTATCTCTAGTTACATTTAGCTCCAGCTTCCACTAACTGTCAACATTCACTTGCCACAAAATGATCCCCAGAAGAACTTAATGTGTTTTTTTTCATAATTTGTATCTGAAAGGTTTATGTAAAATTATATTTTGTATTTTCCTCAAAATGTACAATACATCTATAAATAAGTCTTCTGACAAGCTGAAAATGTACAAATGAAATTGTGATTCTTGAATCTTTCCTTTGGGAAAAAAAGTCTGATCGCCTAAATTCAACTAAGATATCATATTTTTCTTTATAAATGTAATAACTATTTTTTCCCATAGACTTGTTAAGCAATTATTTTAAGTTATCTGATTTAATTGTTTATTTCAATATATTTTTGATCTTCAATTCAGGTTATAAACATTCCATAAGATTTTAAAATTTTTTGTGAAATCTATTGTTTTAATAGCATTATATTATGTTTTAAGTTTCTTTACAATTTGTTTAATCATGTAGCAACTTGTTTGTGAACATGAAATTCGAAATATCCATTGTGCATGCCAGGATGCTGAAGATTTGCGCCATTTTGCTTATATTACCAAAGAACATCAAACCCACAATCATTATTGCCATGTATTTTCTTCTCATACTGTGGTATGTATTTTGTGTTTATAAAAATCATTTTGGCATGTTTATTTATTCTTTAAAATAGTATCTTATTATTGTACCTATTGTATTTTAAAAATCTCAAAACTCTTGACTGTAACATAAAGGCTGCTGCTAAATTATATATGTGTGTAGAAATAGAAAGAAAACAGTCCTGGAAATATTGGCAAATATAATTCTTAAAAATCATGACCTAGAATTGCTTTTTATTAAGAGAGCATTTCTGTGTTATGATTGTGTCATTTGGGGCCCCTATTTGTGACCCACTGCAGGTTATTTTCATTGACTGCTGTTCTGTTTTTTTGTAAACAATAAAGCCCAATTTTGACAAGTTGTATGTATCAAGAAATGAAAATTTCTTTACCTTTTAACACCATAAAATTTCCTTTTTTATTTTGATACCTTTAATAAGCAAAGGCAAATTTTGCTACTGTCTTAAGTAAAAAGAAACTGTCATTACCAATAGACTATTTTTAATGGTTCAATTGATTATAAGTCTTTGGAGAGAATAATATAATTAGATAGGTCAGTCGGGGAGTTACCTATATGAACGTCCCTCATGGTAAAATTTAAAAAGAATTACATTCCTGCAGAAAGCAGTATTGCCATTTACTGAAATATATGTAGTTAAAAATTCATCAAATACTCTAGCAGATAATTATGCTCAACTTGAAAGGCCGATCCATATAATGCTATGATTTTCAAAAGAATTATAAAAAAAAATTTGTGTGTTGGTACATGTATCTCAAGGTGCTATGATACTTGCTTAGAGTTCCATAAAATGTCTCCCTATAAATACTTCTTATTTGTTTTCAACTGACTCTATCATCAAGTTTCTGATATCTTTAATTTAAAATACTTCAATTTTTTATATTGTATTTCTTAAATACAATATAAAAAATTAAAGTTATTATATCGAATAAGAATTTTTATAATATTAAAAACAAATTAGAAAAATGTTATGCTGAATTAAGATTTTAATGACAAATACTAATTGTTTGAGGGTTATCAGTGATTTTCATTTTTACTGGAAATTACATATGGGGATTATAGATGACAGGATAGGATTATAGATATTACTGCTTATAATAATGTGCAATGCATAAATTTTCTTAAACATGAAAATAATCATTTCTGACTTATTTTGGGATGCTGAACACAAAAATGACAATGGGAGCTTGTGTAGGAGATAGGAAGATAGTCGATTCTCTTGGTTTTCTAGAAACATATGTAAAAGATGAAATGTGGGAACGGGAATTTAAATAATATAACTTCCGATAGTAAAATTACTATCGGCAGTTACATTATGTAGCAACGTTTATAAACAGAAATGCATAGAAGTACTGCTGTCAAATGTGTTTTTATTTGAAAGTGATGGGTCTTCAGTTACGATATAAAAAGTGTAGCTGCTTTTTATGTTAGTGGCATAATAGAACCAAACGTTTCACTAAGTAAAAAACCAATGACTTACTAGAAATCTATATTATATTAAAAGAGAAGAATGTGCAAAATCCAGCATTAGTATAGACAAGAAAAAAAAAAAACTATCAGCCTTCAAGTACTTAAATAGCAAATTTCTACTACCCGCAAAGCAGGGAATTTCCATTGATCCACAAATCTGTAAAACCTTTATAGATGCGAATTCATTAGTATGCTCCAACAAAATGAGAAAGATGATGAAAATGTTTTTGGCCTTCTGTCAATGAATGTCTTAGGAAATGGAAAGACAAAAATTAGGGGCCTGATAGCCGAGTGGCTAGCTCTCGGTACCACAGATTTTGGGTTCGAGTCCCGGCGGTGCCATGGATGTTTATAGGGGTTCGTAATCCACTTTAAACCGTAGGTCACGGTGTAATAGGATCGTAAAGAATTGTAATCATAGAGCATGGCGGAGGGTGGTAGTGTTACTCGCGCCCGTAGCATATCTTCAAGCTACACATGCCCCCTGTGTAATGCTAAATGAGTAAAATAAAGTACTGTAAATTAGTGATGGTATCTCTGCACACAAGAAACCTGGTTGCACTGTCTCCAAAAATGCATTTCCTGCAGTTTCATTTTGATTTCTTTATATTAGCATTGAGCGTGGTGAGCGTTTTCACCAAGACATTGTAAAAATAGAGAAAATAGTCCTCTATATAATGTTGGTAAACTACTTAGTCAAGTTTCAATGACAAATCATGAAAAGATACATAAATAACCTGTTAATGTAGAGCAAACAGGTACAGGGGTTTATTAATGCATTGTTTCATATTGAAAACATTAAGCTGCTAATTTCTTAGTAAGAATTACTTAGTAAGTTATTTATTCTAAAAAACATATAAACTACATATAAAAATTGTTTTAATGAATACTCTCAATAATGTGGTTTTTGTTTTAGGAATTGGCTTCTGAAATAATTTTAACGCTTGGGCAAGCTTTTGAAGTTGCTTATCAAATGGCCATGAAAGAAAAGGCTGAAAGAGCTTGTGGTACTGGTCAGAGAAATTATAATTTGCCATCATCATGACAAGTTGATTCTTTATTATTGTTTTGTATAGTTATCATGTTTATATATTTGGCTGAATTGAAAATTTTAAGTGATATTAATTTTATAACTCACATTCTTTAATTTTTTTTTATAGAAAAGAGATAATCTTAGTCAAACATGGATTTGTGTGTCTTAATATGTTATTATATAATTTATTTATATTGATCTTAAAACTCAAATTTATTAAGGTTACTTTATTTTCTTTTGTTATATCTATATTCAGTCAACTATTTGGATTTTATTTAAATTATTTTACATTAATCATAGCTATTTTGTAAAGGATAATTTTATTATTTATGATAAAATTGTTGAAAATATTTAGTAATACATGAGGTATTCCTTAAAAACCCTTCTTATTATTGGGCTTTTATTTCCTATTTTGTATCCTATAATTTTTAAGAAAATGATATTCTATGGTTATAAAATCGCTAGTTTTCTTTTTTGTCTTAAATGGGTAGCTAAAGCAATTCTAGAAAGACTGCATTTTTGTAAAAATCAAATTATCAGAAGGAAAAATGTTTTAGAATTTTTATATCTTCAATATAAAGACTGTTGTTAAATCATTATTTATTTATATTTGTGGGAAAAAAAAAGATTTTTTTCTTCCATATTTAAATAGAAACTGTATTTAAAGAAAATTTTAACATCTTAAGAATTTGAGTTCCTGAAATATTTTAGTTTTTCACTTTCTGGTAATTTAAATATTGTACTCATTCTCTATTTTGGAATTTTTTCCCCCATTCTGCAAATTTTAGCATATTTTAAGAACATTAATTTTCTCAATATATATATATATTACAATGTTAAATGTGATGGGTTTTAAATCTAATTTTCTATTCCAATCATTATATTATTTGTGTTAAAAGATGTAAACATATTATTCTAAAATAAATATATGTAAAAAATGTGAACTAATTATATTTATCAAAAAAGCAAATCAATTAACATTTTAAGTTGATTATGTCATTGCATATGAATTACTAATGTGTTTTATTCATTTGATTTTATTTCTATATCCATGACTAAACATTTTATTAAATTTGTACAAGTGTAGATATTAAATTTGTATGTGTTGTATTTCATTGTATCAGTACATTTAATGTTTAAATCTCCACCTTTTTTTTTGTTGAAAAGTAGCTATTTAATGCCTGTTTACCAAAAACGTTAAATTCTGTGCTGTAAAATTTAATTATTCTTTTATTGATATATATATTATTCTTTTGTTTGAAATATAGAACAAACTTATTTAATTAAAAATAATTTATCATATGTATAGTATACACAAAATTTCCTGAGCCTTTCTAGCGAAAAATTGCTTTGTATGTTCCTTTTAATGCAGAAAACGCTGTTTTTTATTCTTTGAATCTCAGATGTATTATGCCAGGTTTTTGTACTTACTTCAAATATGTCCTGAAAGATCCTTTGCAAATATTTTACATGGAGGGCTTAATTTGTTGAAAAATATTTTTAATAGACAGAATAACATACCATCTATGCATATTTCTCCATTACCAAGTCTTGGCATAAAATTTTTTTAAATGTTTAATGTACTTTTACACAATATTTTTAGCAATTTTAATATAATTGATTTTTGTACTATAATAACTATTTTCCTTTTGATCTTAAAATTGGAAATTATTAGAGGTACAATAAAAAAAAAAATTAAATGTACAATTTACAAAAAATTAAATGTAAAAATTTTTTAAACATTCATATCTTTAAACTGCCATAAATTCCTGCCCATATTCTAAAGGACATATGTTGAAAATTCTTAAAATTTATTGGTGTATACTGTAAATTGCTATATAAATCTTTTTTTTTTTTTTTTCCCCCTTCCTTCTTGCTCCTCTTAAATTAGAACAATGTTATGCTTCATAAAAAATATTCAACTTTATATACAAAATTGGGGAAAACAAGGAGAGCCATAGAAAGCAATGTCTAAATGTAAATTATTTATAAATTATATGCTGCTGTAGATTTTACCAAAAATATCACTGAAACTTGTTCATTCATTAAATTTTTTAAGAACATAAGATATTTTACTCAAAATTTCACATATTTTTAAGATATATATTTTAATCAAACACTGCTTTATTACTCATTTTATTAGTTACTGAAGTAGATTTTTTCATTTATTTTTATGTGTTTTGCTTTTTACTGTACTTATTTTTAATGATAGTTATTAGATTTTTACTTTCTTAATATATAAAATGATTTAGTATTTATATGATTTTTTCTACTAGCATCTCTCTTTGTTTGAATATTTTTAAATTCATTTATGTATATTTATAAGTGAATATTAAAAATTAAATTTTTGTTCTATATTTTAATATTATATATATTAAATTGTTAAGTTATCTAAATGTTATAGTACATTATGGCTTTTAATTGTTTAATGCAAATTTACAGATTAATATATCCAGCAAATTAATTTACTGTCATGACTAGGTAAATTTTAAATTAGGTTATAAATTATCAATATATTTTTAATGTGGTTTTCTTGAATGAAAGTTGTACTCATTTTCATGCTTTTCAAAGACATTAAAAAGTTTAGTTTCCTAATGATTGCAATTTTAATCTAAACATTACCTATTTATATTTTTAAAAACATTAATGCCAGCTAACTGAAATTTTTCATTGTTGTTCCTAGGAAGGAAGAGATAATCTTACTGTTTATTCATAATAAACAAATTTTATTGTTTACTGATAAGTCCATGGAATCTCAAATTAATATTTCTGTAATTGTTTCATCCAAAATTAAGTAAGTTTAAAATTTCTCTTATATGCTAATGATTCTCAAACTATTAACTTCTGAGTGCCTCTTGATTAAAAAAGAATTTTGTATGTTATTATTATATATTATCATTCCATTCCTTTTATCCATATTCTTAATTAAGTTTACTTTTGACATTCATTAAGACTTAATTAAATTTTTAAAATTCAAAATTTATGTTTTAATAAAAGTTTTAAAAACAAGATCTAAATATTTCTTTCCCTTCACACAAAATTGGAAAGAAATATGCATACAACTCAATAATTCTTATTTATGCTCTTTTTGGATAATATTTAACCTGTTTGTAAAATTAGCATATTAGTATTAAAATTCATTGGAATGTTTTAACAGACATTTATTATATTTTATTCATTTTGATTTTCAATTCTGGTTTATTTTGTTATAAATATTCTAGCATTTTTTTAAAACATTAATATTACTCATTTAATTACTGCAAAATGTGTTTATAAGGCATGTTGATATATGCATTTGCATTTAATTGGATTTTTAAGTATAATTTTAATTGTGAAACAAAGCTAACTATTATAAGTCAATATAGTTAAGTTATATTATTAAGTCAGTATAGCAAGTCTTAACACATATGATATTTTTAAACTTAATCTGGTATTCATGCGATATCAATGTTTAACAATCCAATTTTTTTGCTGTAGGTTTTATTAGGATTTCCTATTTTACTCTTATTCATGCCTTCTCAAACTAACAATTAAAATATTTCAAATTATTTATAATCAAAAAATCTATTTTTATAATATATTTAATATAAACTATCTGTCTTGGTTTTCCAAAACTAATTTTGAATTTTATTTCTAAGAATTATTCTTCTGTTTTAGTCAAGATATATTTTATACTTATTTTTATGAAATGTTTTGGTTTTAAAAATGCCTTATAAATATCTACAACTAATTTGCTTATATGCATTGTATTGCATTTATTTAAATACATTAATTTTTATTAGTCATTAATGTTCATGTGAAATTAGTAATGGTAGTATTAAACTGAGTATTATTGTTTCCTTTTGTTGTTTATTTCTTTAAAAATCTGAATTACTTTATTAATCCTTTTTTTTTTTTTTTTTTTTTTTTTTTTATTTATGTTTATTCACTTTTAAAATTTAGATTTTTATCATGTTACATTACGATTGGATTATTCTTTTGCAAATGGTAGGAATTAATGATTTTTCTTATTCATATTCATGTTGTATAATATGTATTTTATTTATTAAAATCTATTTTGAGCTCATTTTTGATTTAGAAAATTAACTTAATCTTATTTTGTAATTACTTTAACATTTAAATAATAGAATTAGAATTTGCTCTAAATTAAAATTTTTTGTTTTAACTGGAATTTTTTGTTTTCTCTTTTCATTTGCTGTTCTAAAAATTGTTTTTACAAAGCTAATATACATTGCTGAATATAACAATCTTAAAATTGAAGCTTTACAAATGATTAGCAGGTCTGAGCTTTCTTTGAGTATGGTATTCTTACGAATTATAAAGTTGTTTACCGACTAAAAAGACAATTTAAAAAATATAGATATACTACATATTAACATTGAAACAAACTACCAGCCGTTAAAAGATTTTACCTTTCAAATTAATCCAAAGGTAACTGGAAAATTTGAAGAATCGTAACTTGGCATGTGTAAAATACTTAGAATCCTCTTGTAATTGTTATGTAAATCATTACAATTGTTCTATAATAACCTTGTAAGAAATTTTTTTTTAAATTTAAAGTAAACAATAATTTTGTGTAATTTTTCTGAATTTGAGCTTATTTGGTCAAATCTGTTTTTATATAGTATTTTATCAATATTAAAAATACAAAGTCTATGTATTACATTTTTAATGTGTAAATAATAATTATAGACAATCCTTATTGCCTTATGACATAAATCTTCAAACTGAAATACATAAACATTTAATATCGAGAAATTAATACTTCCTAATAAAAATAATATTTCCTTCTAAATAGTCTAAAAAGTTGTAGATTTGTAGATGAGTTTTACTTTTCATGTAACTTTAATTCATTACAATTTTCTCGTATGACTCCTGTTGATATTGTCTCATATTGTGACTCGGTTTTAGTTAAATCTTCTATAAATTTAATTATAGCAAAATTAGAAATTTCAGCATTCTGAACAACTTCTCAAATGCACCTCACCTATTTATTATTATTATTATTATTTTCTACATATATGTAAATTCTTTTTTAAAAAAGATACTGAAGGCATTCAGATCTTACATATATTATTTTCTTTCAAAACTTTTTTTATAAAAAAAATATTTAAGTCTAATAAAAAATTGGGTTTCCTATTAATATTATAGACATAATTGTTTTTACAAACTGGTGTAATGTTTCCTAGTTGAGTTGTTAATTACCTTAATTTTCACTGCTAATTTCATTGAAAAACCCCACTGATAACAAACTTCTTAGATGAAAAAATTAGACAAAATGTTTTAGAGAAAACTGTTAAATTTATAAATTATAAAAATAGTTTGTAACTTGCTTTTGAAAATATTTAATAGGTAAACTGAATAAATACTTGAAACTTAGAATTTCATAATTCTTTGACTTTTCTTACAAATCTAATTTAGCATTATTTGTGATTTAAAGAAAAAATTTTAGATTCTATACAAAAAATAAAAATATCAATTATGACCTTAAAGGTCTGTGGTCCTCAGTAGGATTATTTGTTTTTATAGAACTTTTTCTGATCTTAAGAGCCTTACTCAGATCATTGTTTTTTAACACAGCCTCACTAAAAATTAAAATATTCTCTTTGTGATTAATTATAAAATGTATTTTTTTATACGAATGTAATGAACCAAAGGCACACAAAACTAAGCGTCATTCTAAAAAGTGCTTATATTAAATAGAATTGAAATAATATGGTTATTATATTTTGTAAAGAATGATTTTTCTCGTTATATAGAAAAAAAGTCTATACATTAAGATATTAATGTGTTACAAACTAAGCATTTTATTTATATGTTTCAAACTAGTAAAAGTCTGTTTTTTATTTCTATTAGTTTGAAAAATTTCTGAATTTTTACATTCTGTGCCTGAAAGCGTCGCATAATTTTTTTTGTATTACAATCAGCATTCACACATCTGTAAACAGCCCTAATTATAGAAAGTCAGCCTCCTATATTTGATTATCTTTAGATTCAAATTTGAACTGTTGTGTATTTATGAACTGAACTTATGTTACAAGAATGTTGCATTCATGTAACATAAAATTTTTATATCAACAATTAAAATCTGTTACGCTATGTTACGTTACGTTTTCTTTCTAAAACATTATCTGGAACCCTGAAACATGCTGAAATTTATAGATTGTTTTTTTTTAATTCTAATTAAATTATTGGAATTAAAAGTAAGTACATTTCATTTGAAAATTCTGCTTCAAGTTTTAAAAAGTAACATTTTTAGTTTGTTTCTTTTAATCACATGCAATGATTATACTATTTTTTATCTGCTTTGTCAAATTCTTTGGCTACTTGAGTCAAATCTAAATGTACTTGAATTGTTTATTCATATTTTGTCTCCTTTTTTTTTCAATTTTTGTTTCCTTAAAAATGAGGCGAATAACTGATATTTAGTAATAATTATATGTAATTTGATATTATATATATTATTTGAATAAATGAAATAAGTTTTATTTTGTAGAAACTTGCTGAAAATTTTACAATATTGTATTTATAAATTTTGATTATCACATCAAGAACAGTGGTTCTCGAATTGTGGGGCATTGGTATTTGAAAGAGTGGTGCAACATATTTTCTATATATAGATAAAAAGCAAATCATTTGAAATAAATACAAAAGATAATGCAAACAATGTAGAGAAATAGAAAATTTCAAATTTTTTTTTTTCTTTTAGTAAAATTATTTAAGATCTTGGTTTCTTTATTGCATAAGTATTATATATATATATATATAAATAATAATTTGCCTACTTGCAAATTACAAGTCAAAACTAACTTTTTTTCTTCATAATTTAAAGAACATTCTAATAATACATAATTTAAACAAAATTCTTAAATATCAAACCATCTATTTAGTAAATGATTCAAGACATTTGAATGTTTTTATATATATTTTTACTGTAAGAAATTAGATGTTTGTAAATTGTGAATGCCTTTCAATACATATATTAATTACAACTAATAATATTTTTTGCAGATTTTTATTCTGAATATTTTAATTGTGAGTTAAACATTCCTGCTATTTATTCATGCAGGTTAAGTACAAAGTCTTGCCCTCATTATAAAAGTTTATTGTGCAAAAGCTGTTATAATTAGACATATATTTCTTTGGATATATTGAAAGTACTGTTATGAAGTTTTTAATAAGACTACATACTTCAGTTGAGAGTGTCAAAGCAGTTCTTGCCAAATACTATTTAACATGTCTATAATAGTACACAAAGCATCTTTTATCCTAGACTTCGGTTCTTTAACATCAACAATTGGTAAGACAATGACTTCTTTTCTACACACCTTAACCCCTTACCAGGGCTTTGTAGCCCCTAACAATTAGAAAGATGAGAATGGAACATCAGTGGACCATGAACAGTTCATTTACGGGTTTTAAGAAGAGGACAATGTCTTTCAGGTGGGCTTTTTTAAGGGTAACTACCCTGCATTTGTATGTCGTATAAGAGAAAATTCGAAAAACTCCCACTAGGCAGTCCGACTGTCGACGCAAGATGCTTTACACACATTGCCACAATCTTAATCGAGCCTCCTCGTTTCTGAATTAGTTACTATGACAATTCCAGTGGATTCGAACCCCAAGATAAAGACTCTGTCCTTCATATAGCCCCAAAAGAAAAATATCAAGATGAGTAATATCAGGAGACCATGGTGGTAATCTATCCATCCCTTCCAATTTACTAGCGTTTTCATGGCCAATTGGCTAACGCTCTGGCCTTTGGTACCACAGGCTTCAGGTTCGAATCTTGACGGTGGTATGGTTGTTTGTTAGTGGTTCAGAATAAACGTTAAACTGTAGGTTCCGGTCTAATTAGCCTAAAGTGTGTACGAAATGACCATAGAGCAACAAATAAAACTTCTAATCCACTGTCTAGGAAATTTTTGTCTAGAAACTAACGAACCAGATAATCTCTGAGGTGCTCCATCTTGCTGATAAATAATCCGTGGTTGAAATTGTAACTGAGGTGCAATAACACTTTGAATATAGCAAATGTTAGTGGTGGTAACCTTCTTTTTTTCTATTTTGCAGACACATCTAGCACTAATTTTAGGGCTGTCTCTCTCTATCTGTTTAGAAATGTGAATTATCTGATCTCCAGATACGAGTATTGTGTTTATTTATTTTTCTGCTTACATAAAAGGTTGATTCATGAATTAAAAAAAAATTATTTTATTTAAGTGTTTTCGACATGAATTCCATTCACATGTACTGCACAAAAAAACTGTTGAAAGTGGACTATCCAGACTTTGTACTCACCCTGTATATTAATAGTATAACACAGTTAACAACACTTTAAAACTTCAGTGACATTTAATGAAAAAGAGGGTGGGGTATAACAGAATTTTCTCTTATGAACATGAAGCTAAAAGCTTGAATACCACTGATTTAGAACTCTTTCATTGCAATGCTTGTTTGTAATGAATTTAGTCTACCTGATTGTTAGAGTGATTTTATTGGAATTGTATATATTCTTAAGGAAAATTAATTTGCTGAAATGTATATTTTATTTAAAAATAATATAATATAATGATTTATCAAAAGTAATGAGATTGTGTTATTTAATTTAATATATAGATATAAACTTTAAAGAAATCCCTTTCTGAAATTCTTTATAAGCATATTA
This sequence comes from Caerostris extrusa, assembly GCA_021605095.1. Lineage (NCBI taxonomy): Eukaryota > Metazoa > Arthropoda > Arachnida > Araneae > Araneidae > Caerostris > Caerostris extrusa. Next base: position 113,441 of record BPLR01000141.1, on the reverse strand, counting down.
TTTGTGTATACTTTTTAAAAGTGAAAAAAAAAGTTTTTAAAAGTGTCCTTAAGGTTGATAAAAAGATTTGTGATTAACAAACTGAAGCTAGTAACTGTATAACGTAATACTTATGAATGCTAAGTGTTATTTTTAAATTAAATTTTTGGTAATTTAAAATGAATCAAGTTTAGACAGCTAGATATTGTGCTACTTAAAATGCTGGAACTGCTCATTTTTTGTTTAAAAAAGATTATAAGTGTGAAATTGATATTGTTACTATTGACTTTCTCTGCATTATTCATCTTTTTAATTAACAAAATATTATTAATAGCATGATTAGCTAATACAGTACTTTTAATTTATTTAAAGTCTATGCATATAATAATTTATGCACTATTAAATGTATTTCATAAATTTTTCTGACATAAATTACTTCAGGAATAATTTTGAATTGTACTTATAATGAATTTCAAGATAAATATTTACAGTACATTATATGTTTATATTTAATTTTGTTATCATTAAAATTAATTTATTTTACAGTTGGTAAATATTTTTTTGAAATATTTATGTTCATTAAACTGAGGTAAATAAAATTGTGTGGAATTTTATAATAAAGTGTAAATTTTTTTTTAAAGTATCAGATTTTGGTTTTAAGAATTTTTCCGTCATAGAAATATTTGATGTAAGCAAATCATTAATGTAGTGGTTATTCAATAGAAATTTATTTTAAACCACTTCAATCATTGATTCGTATTTTTTTTAAATGCAGATAAGCCAATTGTTTTTTAATTGAGCAAAATAAAGGAAAACTATATTGTTATATGTTAAAATGTGATTATAAATTTTAATATATTTCAGAAATATCATTTTTTTATTTTATTTTAGTGTCTAAGTCATTTTTAATTCATTATATTTGAATATTGCTTACTATTTATCAATTGTTATTATATTATTTTGCAAATTTTAAAATGAACATATTAACTTTTTTTTTTTATCTTAAAAATTATTTGAGTTAATAACGATATTTTAAAAATTGTATTTAGTTTATATTGCATATTTTTATGTAATTAATAGTTACAGATGATGTAAGCATTTAAAAATAATATTACTCAATTTATGGTGCATTTTTAGGAGAGTGGGAGAGAGAGATCAAACTTTTTGAATATTGTTATTCATTATGTAATAGTTTTATAATGTTATACGTAGTTATTGAAAGTAAAATGAATAGTTAAGATTTTCTGCATCTTGAATTTTGGGTCATCATAAATATCATTCATTAGTGTAGTGAAAAATTTCTGTAAAAATTAGAAAAAATCTTTTGTTTCTCTGAAGTCGGTAAATAGAGCCATTTTCAATGAAAATGTTGTAAATTTTGCTCAATTGTATACATTTTCTACTTATTGCTGTACATATTACAATTGCAGCAATTTTAATACTCAAAATCAATAAAACATTTTCTTCAAATTTCGAATAATTATTTGATGAGAGTGAATTTATCTTATTCCACATTAGCTACATTGCATTTTATCACGTTATTTTTTTTTATGTAATATCAAATCAATAAAGTAATAGTGTATATAACGGTTTTTCATAATTTCAGTAAGGTTACTTCATTATATGATCTTAAAAGTGCAATAAAAAGATTTTAAACACGTTTATGAATCTTTATTATTTTGAACCTAAAGCAATTTATGAAAACTTTACATAAAAAATACTGCTGAAAATATAACACGGTGAAGAATTAAAAATATTAGCATTATATTTATTAGAGTAATAATAGGAAGCATAATTGTCGAAATTAATGAAATTATAATTATTCGATTTATATATCACAAAAAAATCAATACATTCTTTAACACGATGAGCTGCAATAAATGTTTTGGCATTATGTGAAGACTTTATGTTTGGGGATATTAATCAATACTGCTTCCATACTTTTCCAAATTCCTTTGATATAACCATGGGGCTTTGTCAGTCAATGGGGATCCTTTATTGAACGTTTTCGATAGACAATAAATCTGGTAGGCTGTTGAAGTAGAGAAGGTGGATATTGAAGAATTGTTGAACTTTTGCTTGCTATATTTGACTTCGCATTGGTTTGTGAAAATTAGCCTTGTGCATGCACTGACAATAATGGAGGACAACAGGCTCCAAATTTTTTTTAATGTATCGGTAATTTTAAAATGTACTGGGAATCTGCACTAGGTATACAGAAGTAGAATTTAGTGGCATCCCAACAAGTCATAATTTTAGATGACTGACAGGTATGCTTCTGCATAATGAGTCTCACAGTAGTGTCACTAGACATTCATCCTCGCTAATAATTTCTGGAATTTCGTATTTTCATGGACAAGCCTATTCATAGTAAGGGAAGCAGGTATTTGGGAAGAGATTGTTAGTTATGCACAAGGAAAAGTCATGCATGACAAATATATTTTTCACCTATTTGTCGTGTTTTGATTTGCTTTTATATGCTATATGAAGATTTTGCTCTTAACCTAATTCTGTTCTTTCTCAGGTTAATGTTGTTTATAACTGTGTATGTATTGGTTTATGTTTTGAAGATGTGTAAATAATTAAAAAAATCGATTTTCAAAATTATATACGGAAATGTATTTGTTAGTATAATTAATTAATGAACATTAAAATTTTTTTTTAATTAAATTTGACTGTTTATTGAAATTTAGTTGGTAATGCTCATAGGCGTGTCTTCGAATTTACTACTGTGTCCAAAAAGTAAGATCAGTTTTCAATTTAAATTTTCCAGGAATATGGTATTTTTTTTTTTTTTTTTTTAAGGTTGTTGGCCCTGTCATCTGTGTAACATTTTAAATGAAAATATTCATTAGTGCTTGAGTTACACTTGGTTTTGTGAGATGCTAAAACTGATTTCGGCAATTTTTGAAATGCCTCTTCAATCGACTCAAAACGGTGTTCCTGGAGTGGTCTTTTGAGTTTAGGGATTAGCTAGAAGTAGCACGATGCTAAATTAGGTGAATACGGTGGTTGTGGAACGATATGGGTTTCTTGACAAAAAAGTCACGAAGAATCAATGCAGTGTGAACTGGCGCTTTCAGCGGTCACCAATCAAGATTTTAGGCCCAAAACATTTTTAAAAATGGAATTTTGAAATTCCTACATCAGCAGCAAGGTCTCTAATTGTAAATAGACGGTTTGTGAGTACCAAATCTTTAATTTTTTTGGACGTGAGCTTCGTCGGTTGAGGTTGGTGGTCGACCAGAGGGGCTCTTCGTCTTCAACGCGTTCTCTGCCTTCTTTGAACTGTTTTTACCTGTTCTAAACATTTCTTTCCGATATAGGAACGCTCACCGAATGCCTTCTGCAACATTCTATACGTTTCCACAAACAAAATTTAACGTAAGTTCTTGCTCAATTAATTCAGACATTTCAAAAATCGCCGGAATCAGTTTTAGCATCTCACAAAACCAAACGTAACGCAAACACTAATGAATATTTTGACGTAAAATTTCACACACGGTTGTCAAGGACGGTGCCAACAACCTTAAAAAGAAAAGAAAAAAAAAAAAAAGGGGGGGGCAATATCATATGCCCGGAAATTTAAATTGAAAACTGGTTTACTTTTGGACACAGTAGTATGTTCCTCTATTGCTAAAACTGACACAGAAGAAAAAAAAATTGAATCAGAAAGGATCATTTGGCTCGAATACTACGATCATTAAACGTTGTATTGAAAAGAAAAGTCTACAAAATTAAAAAATCTTGAAAATCACTCGTTTAATGCTCTAGATTGATAGTTATGTCAAATGAGAGGTAGAGAAGGTGGTAGATTGATTACCGTGATCTGTTAACTTAGTCATTGTACTATCGAAATTTTGTAAGACCTTGTAGCCTAGTTTTATGGTTTTTATCTTTTTCTTATCTTTAAATGGAGGAACTGGAGTAATAACTGTAATAGAAATAATTTTTGTATATCCTGACTTAATTGTTCATGAGCGTTTTAATGGATTCCTGAAAAATAAAGACTTGTGCCTGACTGATTTCCTTTTGTTAGAGTTTCCAAGGCTTACTGTTGAAATAATTTTGCAGTTTCTTCCTTTGTATTGTAACTGGAAGTAGTTCTGGCTTTTAGTTAAGACAAAAAAGTGTGTTCCGTTGAAGTGCAATAGTCTCCGAGCTACATTAACAGAAAGTCTATTGAGTGTTTTAAATTTTAGAAAATTTTATTCTGCTTTACGTTTAGGATAATTAATGTCAGTGTCTTAGTGATTTGCACTGTAGTTGATACATTTGGGCCGAGCATGATTCTATAGAATGTTGGGCCCTGTAGTATTCAATTTTTTTTTTTTTTATGTCAGCCATAAGCGGACATAGTCTGGCAAAATTTTATTTAACATAGTGACTAAAACTGAAGAGGAAAGGGTAGACGTAGCCCGTTTCCCGGCAAATCGCCGAGTTCTGTGACGGAGAAGTTGTTTTCTTCTTCCAATTCCGTTGCAAGTTCTAGCTATACTGTGGAGTAGAAATCTAGAAGAGATTTTTAGGGTGAAAAAGATGCTTTGTTTGAGACGCTCAGGATGGCTTTCATGTTTGCCAAAATGTTCTCTGTCGGTATCAAAATGAGTACTGGACAGGAGTACCTTTCCTTATCTAATAATGCACATACAGTCAATATGTTTGAAAGTGGTTATTTTTGACGCTATGCTATTCTTGAGAAATCTGGGATGCGCCTTCGGTATTTCGCCGTTTCAAACTTCAAATACAATGATGAAAGAACGAGCTCTATGTTGATATGTAAGTTGTAAATTTATAAAATGTCGGGGTGAGATTTGTAATTAAGGTCTGCGCCTGTGTTGTAGTCCATTAAATTAGGATTTGTGATGATGTCCGTCTACCAAGCCCGAAAGTGTAGCCTTCTAGATTTACATGAATTGACAATATAAATATTAAAATAAAGTGCATAAATGCATATACAGGTGTCTTACCTGATAACACAAACTAAATGAAAAAGAATTAAAAGGACTATACAACCAGGAAAACTTTACCAAAGAACAAATAGGCAAACTGAGATGAACGCTAAGTCAACAATCCGGCGACATTACTAACTTCCGAAACGTGGCTTTAATGCGATCACAAATTTGTCAATAAAAGGAGCCGACAGCAAATCGCGATGATAGCAGTGATAGTGAATATATAATGGCAGTGATTTAAGGATACTGCTGACCAAAGAAAAAAAAAAATTTTGATAGAGTACACCTGTTTCATCCTTCTCTTTAGGATTGTTTTTAATATTAATCGTAGCTTTTATTTTCATTTTGTTCTTCATTATATTTTTTTCTGTTGTAGATACGGTGATTTTAATAAATAGTTTTACAATTTCAACATATCTTTCATAACATCTTTATTTTACTGCATCCTAAGATAGTTAAATTTACTATAGAAAGAAAGTATATTCTCGAAGGGGAATTAATATATTTTTTTCCCTGAAAAGGAAGGTGTAAGACAAATAAGTTTGAGAATCACTTCTCTAAACTGCTCAACAGAACTAAAAATCTGTTCGGTTTCCCCTCTTTCCCTAATTTCAATTTTCTGTAAATAATCAGTTTTAGAGCAGAAGTTAAATGAGAAAAATAGTTCCAATAAAATAGTATTTGAAAAACCACATTTGGCAATTAAAAAACAATTCATTTCAAATCCCAGAGTAATTTGATTTACTGCAAAATATGTATTAAATATTTGTTGTTAAAATGGATATAAGGTTAAAGTAATAATCTAAATGTATTTCATATACGATTAGAAGGTACAGTTCAAAAGACAGATATAATAAAAAGAAAGATCTGTAATTTAGTATTTTAAATTGCTGCATAACTTTTTTTTACTTAATAAATAGATCATATCAATAGCAAATAAATACATTTATTTCTGTCTATTGAAAAATTGAGAAGGCAAGTAGATCTATGGGAAGAAGAAAAAAAAATTATATTTTAAATTCAATTAGATTTTTCAAATGTATATTTTTAAAAAATTGAACAAAATTTTTCCTTTTGTTTTGAAAATTAATCAGAAGAAATTTTTTAGAATGCTTATGAAATGAAAGACCAGCATATTGAATTGTGTTGTAAAAGTTAATGGGAAAAGAACCACAGTTCATAACCTCAACATTAATTCCTAAAGTATATCTTAAGAAAGTAATAAAAATAAATTGATTTAATTCATTTGTTTATTATTAATTTCATGATCTTTGTAGGTATTATAACTTGTTGATATTCTATTTAAAATTAAATTTGTTCAAACTTTGGTCTTTTTAGAAAATATTTTCTTGTGAAAACTTCTTTTTTGTGTCCTTTGTTACTCATAGATTTTAAATTTTTATATTTGACATATTTATGAAAAAAACAAATTTATCCATTTCACTGTTAAACTAATAATATACAATATATATAATAAAATTTTCATTTTATACATGTTTATTAATTTAAGAAAAATTCTGAACAATAAAACTCTTTTGGATTTTAAAAACTATTATTCTAGATGGATAATTTACAAGATGGTTTGATTCCATTCTTCAATGGTTAGAGATGTTTAATCACAGTTTTCTAAAAAATATAATGTTTTTTAAAATGAATTATATAATACTTACAAAAAGTCCCAAAATTAATTCTTGCCATATATTTTAATTGTTTTGTTACTAGAGTTAGATATCAAAATTACAGTCACAACTTGTGGCAACCACATTATAGTTTCATATCTGTGGCATCACTCAAAGTTTATTTTCATATTGTATTCTGTTGAGACTTAGTGCATTTCTTGTCAAATAAAGATTTGTAAAGAGCTTCTCCTGATTATGCATTTCCTCCTTTCCGCAATACACCTTTATACAACCGTTAGATTAATGTACAATTACGATATTTAAAAGATACCACTTAAAGTGAATATTTCCACACATTTTTGGCTAAAATGAAAGATGGAACACTAACAGTCATTGATATGTGGAAAAAATTTTCAATTATGGATTTCATCAATCAAATTGAACTAGCGCTAGCTAAATTAAAATTTGGGTTAACACAGATATTCATCAAGTTTGAATGCATGTTGGAGAGCTCTTAGTCCAGAATGTATTAAAAACAAAGATCTTGTCCTCCTTAATACGACTGAATTTTCAACAACATAACATTAGTACATACAACTGACAGACAAGAATTCGATTATCTATCTTTTGAAGATATCGAGGAATTATTAGTTCATAAAGTCTTAGCGAAGATGAAATAATAGAAGTTGTCCTTGATACTCCTGATCCCAAAGAATATAGTGATAAAGACGACGAAGATCCTGTTCTAAATGCAGATTTAATTAAAGGTTTTGAACTGGCCAGTAATTTATATAATCATTTTGTTAAACATAATCCTAATGAGGAACGAGCTGGGAAGTTCCAACGTGATCTGAAGTCATTAATGTCCTCTTACAGAGAATTATACAATGGCCTATCCAAAACACAAATATAACGATTAATTACTGAACTCGTTCTTATGTCCACCGAAGCATCTTCACCACAGGAGGATAGTCCTAATATTGTTCAAGAGATTATAGAAAGAATTTTGCCAATGGAGCATGAAGACAATAACCAAGACATTTTTAGTGATAGCAGTAATATTGCTTTTTACGTAAATGTATGCATTTATTGTCAGAAAATGACAACGAATAAAATCTTTTTATGTGTAACTCATATAATATTTTGCTTACTTTTACGTTCATGAATTAGTGACATGATTTTTTTTTTTTTTTTTTTTTCTGTTCAAATGATAATTTAGATGGCAAATCACATTCTTGGCAGGACAAAGAGTTCTTGTGTGTTTATTTTTGCCACAGAAAAAAATAAACGACCATGGAACGAGAAGCCGCAGCAACTGAATGGCTTGTGGATGCTTCTTTTTCAGAACCTTCCTTCACTGCAGCTAATGAGGAAAGCTTACATGGTGAGCAGAATGCATTTTAGAGAGTTCCAATGCTCTTGCCTGATCCACAGCGTTTTCTAGAAGTCTTTCTTTACTACGGAAACTTATTAGCTCTATTATAAAGGAATCACTAATGTATTCATTTCGATAGAGTTCAGCACTAACGGGTTTCAATTGACAGACCTTTCTCAACTGCTTCAAGACCTGTACGAAATTCTAAGATGCGTTCTTCCACTTGTTGAGTTCTTGAGGCTAAAATATGTCTGGCGAACATTTTTGCTCCGTTGCGTGATGAAAAGAGCATCCAGCACTGAAAATGTATGAGTGTAGTCGGAGGATTCATTGATACACATGAATATCCTGAGAGAGACGTAGTTGATGCGGAATTGGAACATGTTCTCCGAAGTGAGATCCTCTGAGCAAGACAGAAGATTTGAGAAAATCCGTTCCCAGTGAAGCCATTTTGCTTCAGATCCAAGACTTGTATGTTCCGCAATAAACTTTTCAGTTTTAAATAGTTGACACATTTCTCCTCGTGGCGGAAATTCTAAGGCATATGAACTATTAGTCAGCCTAGAAGAGGAGGAAACAATACTTACTGTTCAGACAAATATGCCCCAAGTTGAGCGCTAGTGACAGTGATTGCATAATAATTTTTAAGATATAATTGCGTAATAATAATAATTGCGGTTAATTAATAATAATAATTTAACAAGATAATTTTTCCTCTAACACATGATTAACGCCACCAGTGATCGAAGCACTTCTTAACATCCGTTGAAGAAATATATTTTCTTTATTAATAAATTGATGTATTAGTTTAGAAATGCATAATGAAGAGAAGCTCATTACAATACTTTATTCAACAAGAAATGCACATAAATGTCAATAGAATACAATATCAAAATAACCTCAAGTTATGCAACAGATATAAAACTAGTTGCAACTGTAATTTTAACATTTAACTCTAATAACGCAACAATTAAAATTTATGTCCAATTTAATGTGCAGTGGTGGGAGGAATATTTTTTTTAAGTCACATGTTATTGTAAAACATAAGGAATCTTTCGCAAACCATAGAATTCTCCACTATAACACCCGAAAGATTGTTTTCCATCGGAACCGTTTTAGTTTTTTAAATGTTCAAAACGGCAATAATTTGCACTTCTCGTATTATGCATGAATTTAAAAAGAAGTTTTATAAAAATATCTTTTAATATAGAGCCACACAATTTGTTGCTTGCGTATAGAATGAGCATACAAGTTATGGTTGACTGTGCATCTGATTTTCGCTTAAATGAAAAGAAACACCACAAACAGCTCAGAGAAAAGGCAGTCAAAAAGACTCCCTAATTTTTAACTATCAAAAAAGGGCAGTAACAGAAATCTTAAACATACATTCAAATAGCTATAAATTATTGTAGAGAGGCAACCAGTTATTATTCTTATTTCATTACCGAATAAAGTGATACGATGTGTTTTAAATCCATTACAATCTTTTGATGAAATTTATATTCTTTTTTAAAAACTAATCCGATTACTAAATGGTTCGGTTTGAAAAATTGCATTGTATATCTTACCACACAGACGACTTGATTCAATTACAATTAAAAAGAAGTTACTTGTGGAGTGAACACATAACTTGTATGCCCCCAGTTCCTAATCTATCGATTTGGTTTGAATCTTGCAAGAGAATTTGAAATACAGCTTGAAAATTCCTGTGTTAAAAATTTTTTTCTTTTATGTTTTTAACCCCCGCCCAGTGATTACATTATGTGCTTGCCAATTTAGCTGAAGCTCAAATTTTCTGCTAACCTTTTTCAGTATCAACTTCTTGAGTGATTTTTGTTAAATGCATTTGCTGATAAAATGCCCTATTTATAGTTGTAAATAATTTTAAATTAGGAATATTTATCTGAGATGTGATCAAGTTCAAAATCCATTTTGCAGCAACTTAAACAAAATTACAATTGTGTGAAGCACCATGCCTTGGAATATCGATAGTTACTCACGAACCTTTGCTGAAAGGTTTCTTAAAGGTGAATTCTGACAAATTGTGTTGATTTTCAACAAAAGGTTGCTTCAATTGTTAAGTGATTACACTGATTTTAAACAAGGCAAAATTAATAAAATCTATGAAAATTTTGGGGAGATTTTAAGATCGAGTGTATACAATTGCCTAGAAGCAAGAGTTGAATGCCATTTGAAAAGAATTCTCTACCATCTGCTGCACCAATAACTACTGATTCTTCATTTTATTTTATAGGACAGTAATATAACTGATTATATGGATATGTGTTTTGCCAAGACAAATAAAAATATCGGAGATCTCGGTGACTAATGGCTTAATAACTAGTATTTGGCATTTAACAAAAACTTTTTACTTGCAATGAGATTGAATAAGTTTGATATCAGATAAACGCAAAGACATTGTAAAAAGTTTTGTTCAGAAATTTTGCTAAGTCACTCTTAAAAACTAATGTCTAAAGTAAAAATGATGTTGCTTTCAAGCCAAAGTCCACAACAAGATATTGATAACAATTAAACGTTTCGTAAAGAGAAAGACGATTTTCATAAGACTTTTTTTCATTTGAAACAATGTTTTAATTTGTCAGAATTGACTATAAAATCACAAGACACAATTGATGATTAGATCTGAAATTCATCCACGATATTGTTCAATTATAAAAATTGCCTATGTTAAATTAGGTTACAAGAGTTTAATACTACAATCTATTCATGGGGTGATCCTATGATCAGAACACAGAGGATATAAAACATTATGTCCAAATGCTAGTAAAACCAAATCCATTAGATAAACATTTTTTATTGCCAGTAAGTGCTCACTAACAATTATCTTTATATTTGACAGTACTTGTATACAAAAACCAATTGCTAACTTTAGAAATTATTTTGGTTAAATAAGCTTTACAGAGGCTTTGGTTATCCATGTCAAACAATTCCTTAATAAATCCACGAACACAAATTTCTTTTCAGAAATGTTTACAAAACAACTACATAAAAAAATGGAAAAACATCAAGGAATTTATAAATGTACTTGTAAATAACCATATTATTTTACATTAAGGTGACATTTTATTTACACAAATAAAAACAAAACTAGAACACAATTGCTGAAATATTTACAGTTTGCATGATTCAATGCTTAACATAATGGTCCCCCTTAAAAATATAACCAAATAACGTAGCCAAATAATAAATAAAGCAATTTTTTCTCTCAATTGCTAAAATAATAATTATTTGGAAATATCAGGAACAAAATATATAAACGAAGTGATAAAAATACAAAAGCTCAAGATTCAAGCACTTTTTTTTTATAGCTGTTTCAACATATTTCTACTTAAAATACAGATATTACAAGCTTAACATTTTTATACTTTAGCAACCTGAGTGTACAATTTATTTACATATCCAAACACACACACACACCAAAAATATGTCTAAATAAATTAGAAATATTATTTACACAATTCAAAATGTTTAATATTGACAAATATTATGATAAATGCTATTTCCTTTGTATATAATTTTATTGCATAGAGGTTTTTAATGAAACTGGCAAAAAGGCACAAACATGGTTAGTTTAAGTAATTTGTAACTAAAAAGAATTATAACAATTTAGATCTAAAAAGTAGCCAATTATTTGACTGACAATATTTAAATATTTTTTGCAAATATAAACTTTTGAAAAAAAAATTTAATAAATAAAATATAAGAACAATGAAATTCAAAATTTAAAAAATCCAACAGTAAATGGTAAATTGATTTTTTTATATGTTTTACAGAATTATGTAAAAATATATTACGAGTATTTTAGGAATAACAAATGAACAAAATTTAAGTGATTGTAGGCAAGTTGTAATATTTCATCCAACCTGAGCTGAAAATACTTTTCAGAATGAGTAATTAGAAGTGATACATATTAACATTATTGCTTTTAAATTCATACAGTTCGATTTGTGTATTTTTTTGTATATATTATCAAACTTTTATTGCTTAGAGGTTTTCTAATGATGCTAACAAAAAAACAAGGCACAAACTTGATTAATTTAAATAATTCATATCTATTTGATCTGATTATGACAATCCATGTCTAAAAAGTAGGTAATTGTTCAACCAATATTAATTATTATTTTTGCAGATAAGCAATTTTTAAAACAGGAAATATATATATATATATATATGGGCAATCCATTCAGAATTTTACATACTTTACAGAAATACATAAAAGCATGTTATGAGTATTTTAGGAAAAACAAATTAATATTAAGAGATTTATGGCAAGTTACAATATTCCACCCAAATTGAGATGAAAATACTCTTCCAAGCCAGATTGAGTGATTAGAAGAGAAGCTTTTGCTTTTAAGTTAATAATAATCCTATAATTTTTCAAAAAGTTAAGAATTTGGAAAGAAATTTTAAAATATTAGTCTAAATATTTTCAATCTTTCCAAGTTTATTTACATTTCTCTATTCTAACATATTAAAAATTAAACTTTCATCAGTTTTACTTTTTTTCATATTCTTTAACCTGAAACTATACAGGATATATAGAAAGAAATTCATTAATGTTGGACTGCACTAAGCCAATAGATGATCAATAGGAGGTGTGATGGCTCTGAATTGTCTGCGAGTAGCACAGGGATTATTAAAAAATTTTTTATTTTTTTTTGTGATGGGATTTGAAATGTCACCTATATGAACATTGTTTTCTTAATAAAATACAAAAATTAAAAAAAAAAAATTTCTGAGAACCCTTCACACATGCGGAAGAAAATGAGGTAATGAAAACAAAAATACAAGTATATAATTAGCATTTCCTTGAAACTTGCATTAATTTTGAAAATGGTAACCATAGTGGTCTCCCTTCCCCCACTATTAGTGATATTCTCTTACTAAAGTGTCATTCATTAAATTCCTCCCACATAAACAATGAATAAGGAACTTTACTTGGAAATTCTTCACCACTCTCAGATTAAAACTTCAAAAATGAGCAAGAAACCAGCAGATTATGTTACATTACAATGCCTCTTTGCATTGGTCACCAATTATTAAATAATTAGTGCAAAGGAAAATTTTACTGTTCTTAAACATGCAATATACTCACTACATATCTTTTATTTCTGAAGCTGAAAATAAAATTGAAGGGACATTTCCTAAATTTCAACTAATAATTCAAAATATGATGATACAGATGACACTTTCATAAACTGGATTAATGGAATGTTTATAATAAACTGCACAAACATTGGGATAGGTGTGTAAATACACAGAAGGGTTCTTTAAAGGCAGAGTACCATAAATTTTTGTTATTTAAAAACCCAATTTTAAAAAATCCTTTCAGGAAGTCTTTGATTACATTGATAAAAACTAAACAAATTAACGAAACTTTTATTTGGTTTTGATAAGCTATTCATTTCTATAAAACATTTGAATTCCATTATTTATTGAAACAAGGTAAACCAATTATATTTTTTATAATTAGAATAACAATGTGATAAAAGTAATTAATTTTTTTAAAAGCAAATATTTATAACCCAGCAATTTTTAATAAAATTTTCAAATGTGCAATTTAAATTTATTGTAATACTGACAAATAAATACATTATCATCATCTTAATTCCATTAGAGTTCAAATACACTAATGTAAATGACAGCAATATATTTTTATCACAATTCCTAATTATGAATATATATATATATTAGCAGAATTTTGCACTTATTTGTTCTCTTTCTAAAAGCAACAATGTGAAAATATTCTATAAGACAAATTTTTAACAAAACTTAATTTTTTTTCATTGAAACAGGAAAGTGTAATTCTTTTTAACTATGCAAACTTGGGGTGGGGGGTTGGAATGAGTTTTTAGATATATCGATTTTTTTTTTATTATGATTAAACAAACCAAATTAGCAAAGTTTTACAAGGGGGAGGTCACAACTTGTCTGCCACTGATTTAATTCAAACTCATGGTACACGCAAGTCATGATTTATAAATGATAATGCAGTAGAGAGCCCCTCAATAATTTGAGAAAATTTTTTGTTTACAAATTTAATTGCCTCAAGTCAAATATATGAATTTTATGCAACTTTTCTATATAATTTACACAAGTAATGAATGGAACAATAATTAGAAAAAAAATGTATGTGTTTTGGCCACTGATGTACACTACAATGAATGATACACTAAAAAATCTCAATGTTTTAAACCTCTTTGTGTGCTAATTTTTTTCTTTCTTTCAAATACAGTTTTATCCGTCAACAAAAAAAAAAAAAATTATATATATACATATATATAATGCTATATTTATGGTCAATATGTTTTAAAACCTGTTTTATTTATAATTTAATTAATATTAGTAGTAGTATCAGAACTATAATCCTCCGATTCATTACTGATTTTTAAAATCATAATACAATGCATCTGCTACACAACTAAATAGATCTCCACTTTTACTTATTTTGAAAAAATTATGGAAAGTAAATGTAGGCTGTACTAAGCAATACAAGGTAGTCCAAAATATTCACTTTAGTCTAGAATAAAAAATTAATTTCCACATTAGTTAACTTGTGATAATCTGTTATGGGATAGAGTCTATTTCCATTATTCAGAAGTGCACCCAACTGCTTTGACATTCCAGGTATAAACCATGTTTTAAATTTGACAGGCTGTGAGCTTTCCTTATTAGTTTTTTTGTTTATATAATTGTTTAATACAAAAAATTTAATGAAAAACCTGGACATTTTAAGTATTTTATTTTTACTAGCAATAAAACTTTTCCCAATACCAAATAAATCAATGCTATCATTAATGAATTGAATTACTATAAATAAATTAATGTTGATTAGAATTCCCATGTAAAGTTAATTTTGGTTTAGTTTCATATACACAATAGTATGGTTGGTTGGAAAGGGGGATACAGCAGTATGATTGGATCTGACATGGCAGTGTATTCTGAAATCTGTCATGTTTTGGGATTTCAGAATAAACTGATTTTCCAAATTGTACAACAGTTTGGACATTTTCAATAATCATATATTGTAGACAAAATCTGATCTTTTTTATGCTTTGATACTTATAGTTATAATCTTTTAACCATTAATCAAATACCAGAAAACATGATGTAAAAGTTAAATATGAACTACAAAAACTTTAAGAAATATTTCTTTTTGAGAATACTCACATATATCAATTAGTTAGTTCCAGGTAAGATGTTTGCTTATGCAGCAGAAAAATACATAATTGCAGTAAAAAACATTACACAAAAACACACATTTGCCTTGAACATTGCTGCATTTAATATCATTCGATATAGTTCTGGGATATTTAATTTTTATTGCCAACATAATTGAAATATTTCAAAATCAAAATTGAGTTTACAAGCATTCAACTTAAAACTGTGTCATATACAGGTTAAACTTCTACATACTTTTAATGATTGCAACAATATATTTAATTCCAGGATGCAAGTCTTTCAGCACTAGAATAGAAGTACAGGTATCTCCAATGATCAATCAAATATTAATTATGATAATATTCAAACATCAGTATAATTTTCTTTCATCATTTGTTTTTTTAAATGTCTTTATAAATTTTAGAAAATTATAGAACACCTAACATTTATAAAAGGGGGAAAGGTCTAAAAACGTTCACAGTCTAAAAACAATCAATTCAATCAACTGTCAAAAAAAATTTACATAATAAGCAATTAGTTTAAATAATAAGCATAGAATCTTCTCATTCTCATAGTATATAATTTTACTTACACTATCAAAAAACAACTAGTACTACTTTTTCAGTACCAGAAGTTTTATTTAAAAGATTTTGATTGTAAAATATGCAATGTTAATGCAAATGATAAAGGTCATTAGTCAATACTAAGGTTAAATTAAAACTCCTCACAAATAAAATTAAATGATCCTTTAACTTTTCTATCACATAATACACTCTCCTTTGGCATCATCTTAGGCATTATTTTAAACACATAATAAAACTTGATAGTTTGGGTTAGATAAAATTTTCTTAAGTCTGAATTGCACATATAAATATGACAAATACATACACACACACACAAATAAATAAATTACAACATAAATTTACAAGCCACAATACATTTTGTTCTTTTCATAACTGAAATTCGATTTTTAACTAGCATCTACCTTGCAAAAAGGGTGTTACAAATAGTTCATCCTAAAATTAGCAGATTTTAAAATATTAAAAAAAAAAATTTATCACATTTTTTTTAATATAAATAAGAATATGTAAACAAAATGTCAACTTCTTGCAAGGAATATTTTTAATTACAAATGCAGTATTTATTAAGTACTAACAATATTGTACAACAGGACCAGGTTTAAAACCAACACATAATCACAAATATAGCAATAAATATGAATGGAATAACATTCACCTCATTTACTTGGCACAAGAATTTAAAAAATTAAATAAATACCATAAAAATCACCTGGCATTTAGAGTAATAAAATATCTCACTAAAAATTTGCAAAAATACAACCGGGATATTTACGATGCATTAAAGCAAAAACTTAAATCACAAGTACTGTGAAGAATCAAGTTTACATAGGTGAAAACAAATACAATAAATGAGTACACTGCTTCATAGCATACATTTATATGCAATTAATTTAAAATTAAAATGAATCTGATGGCAAAAACAGCAGAATATATAATTCTATACTACATTAGATGTTTATACACATACATGACAAAATGAAACATTATTACTACATAATCACATTTTGTACAACATATCTCACCTTACAGAGAGACATGAGAGCGAATGAGGGTAACCCGTTGAGATTTATTTTAAAAGCCATATAAGATTTTATTTCTTGTATTTGATGTCAAACAATGTCGTATTTCATCATAGATGATCACTTATTGCCACTTATTGAGTTACTTCCGGTCGATGCATAAAATGCTATCAGAATATCACACGCAAACATACAAACCAGAAGCATACCATATCTCAGCATCCTGTGCCCAATCAGATGAAGCTCTGTTTCTATACCTTCAAATCATAGATCAGATGAGCTTATTTGAGGAGTCTTCTCTCCCGCTAATCCAGATTCAGACTGATTTGTGTTGGATGCTACCAAAGATGGGGCCAGAGAAAATGATGATGGCTGAAATGAATACTGACTATTCTCTTGACCAGAACTATAAAATGAGGAAGACTGACTAAATGGGTGAAATGAACTGACTGCTGGTTGTGGTACCGGCCAAGCTCTAGGAGCAGGTGGTTGCATATCTGGCAATGATGATGGGCTTCCAGATACATGAGGGGACATAGGATACATATGTGACATGTGCTGAAAATGTGGGGGAAGAATGTGTTCCTGGCCATGTTGAAGAGGATGAAGAGGCTGAGGATGTTGAATGTGTGAGACAGGCTTATGTGAAGAAAAATTTGCAAATGCTGGAAAATTTGAACTTGGCATTGGATGTGGAAAATTTGGAAAATGATTTTCTGCTAAATGATGATCAGCCAACTGGGAAGGGCGAAACTGTTGAGATGCTTCTAATACTTGAGATTGCAGTGGACGATTTGATGGCACAACTGAATGCTCATTTTGTGACTTTTGGAAGTTGCTTTATTAGAGGGCTTTCTTTTCGAGATGTTTGGGGTTGAGTTTGAGAAACAACTTGGGCCTGATGAGAAGGGGACATTGCCAATCTTGCATTATGAGGAGAATGAATTTGGGAGTTATACTGTAAGGATTGTTGTTCACTTTGCTGCTTTGTTTGCATCTGATGTAAGTTTGGTTGAGAGATGTTAAGATGTTGCTGAAATGCCTGATCAGAGTTGTTAAGCTGTTGAGAAGTAATATCAGATGACAAAGTTGTCTGAGATACAGGAAAGTTGGTTTGTGAATGAGATGGAGAAGATTTTAAACCATACATAGTTTGAGAAATATTTAAAGGCTGAACAGATGGTTCTGTTTTGTTTGATAATTGAGGTGACTTGCATTGAGGATGAGATGATTGTACTGTGTTATGTGCTGGTAAACTGGATGTAGAAGTAATATTTTTCTCTTTAAAAACGCTTTTTTGAGGTAACGTATCAGCTTTAATTGGTTGTTCAACTGGAGAAATTTGAAGATTTGGGTTTAATTTATTAGTAAGAGATGTCAAGGATTCTGGAAGTGGAGTGGAATTTGCTTTTGATGGTTCTGATAATGATATTGAAATCCCTTTGGAATTCTGGAATATTTCTGAAACATTTGGCAGTGATGTAGTAATATTTGAGGAATGATCAACTTCAGATCCTACATTTGTGGATTCTTCTGTTGGTTTTGAAGGAGAATTCAGATTTGATTCATATGTATTATCCGAAAAATCAGTATTTTTCTGTGGATCATGAGAATGCAGCTTTTGGGCATTGGAATGAGTAGAAATAGGCTGGGTTATAGTTATTTGAGGTCTAATATTTTTCCTGAAGTCAGAGGAGTCATCTGAACCTTGGAGGAGCTTTTCTGGATAGGTTTCCGTTTCCTTGTTGTGGTTGAAGGAGCATTTGTTGAACACGTACAGGCTGTGCAAGCTGAGGTGCGAATTTTTGTCGATTTTGTTGATTTGAAGGATTTATTGGCATTATGGTTATCTGTTTATTTTTGGAAAGTACCTGAGGTATTTCACATTTATCTTTCGAAACTGGCATTATATTTTGGGGAGAAGATACTTTTCTTATCGTGATTTGTTTCCCAGGTAACAATGCTGAGTGAAAATTTTCTAATTTGTCTTGATCCATACTACCATTATCACTTTCTGATGAATTTGTAGAGGCATTTGAAGTAGTAGCACTCTTACGAACTAAAGGTTCGTCATCATCACTTAAATCAATCACCTCAGGAGCAGAACTACGTGCTGAATTCTGAGCAGCACTATTGGCAGCATTTCGAGGTCCTAAATATCTAACAGTTCCACCGCATTGAAGTGTCTGTTTAATGATCTAAACCAAAAATTAAAGAGAAACGATTTAGATGCAAATTATACACTTAAATAAAAAAGATAAAATCTAACAATATTAGGTAACATACCCCAATACTCTGCCCCCTTGGAGTATTTATTACAGTACTTGGCTGGTTTCCACCAACTGAAAGCAAATATATAAATTTAAATCTGAATTTATAACAAACTAAAAATCTGTAACAGCTATTTCCTACAAGAACATACAGGTATAGCCATACAGAATAATTTTAAGCTTATATATATTTTTTTATAAAAAAATATTTCGAGGATAATTAAGTTGCATAAACCAAAAATGTTTTTGAAAGTAAAAACCTATTTGTTTACCTTTTGGAACAGCAGGCCTAAAATGCGTCACTACATTAGGTCGAAACTGAGTTTTAGCCAACAAACTAGGGGGAAGTTGCACTGCAATAATTCGTCCATCAGGTAAACGAAGATAAACACCTTTAGGTGTTCGCAAGACAAGAACATCCTGCCCTGCAGGAATGACAACAGGAGGAGCACCCGGAGTAAGTACAGGAATACTCACATCTAAAAATACAATGTTTTATGAATGCTGTGTTTAAATTTAAAATAAACTTGAGAATTGAATACATTAAGATGACTGAATATTTACAATATTTAATAGCTTTTAGTTATGCTTTTGTCATTGAAATTTTATCCACCCGGATATACTTTAGTTTTTATATTTAATTAAATGTTTTTAAATCTGAAAATAGAAAACTTATTTTTAAGGTCTAATATTTTAAGTACTTA
Organism: Caerostris extrusa; assembly: GCA_021605095.1. Taxonomy (NCBI): domain Eukaryota; kingdom Metazoa; phylum Arthropoda; class Arachnida; order Araneae; family Araneidae; genus Caerostris; species Caerostris extrusa. Next base: position 93,757 of record BPLR01000141.1, on the reverse strand, counting down.
TATTTTAAACTCCTATTATACAGCATTTCATAAGTAGGAAATAAAAATATAATAATAGTATCATTTTTAAAAATATTTATCTTTGATGCCAGCACATAACTTGAAATTATTTGCAGCTACACTGAGAAAAAGAAGGCTGATTGCATGACAGCATTTTATGTTAGGGAGTGAGTGAGAAATAAAAGTTTGAGAATCATTGAAATAATAAATTTTCCCTTTCAAACGGGTATTAATAAAAATAATGGAAGCAAAGAAATTCTAAACTTACTTGATGGCATTGTAAGTTTTTGAACCATAACACCTTGTTTAAATAAACTGCTCATTAATGATGGCGATGCAGTAATAGGAGTTGCATGGGTTCCAGGGCGTATATTACTACTAGACGAAGAAGACTGGTTAGGTAACACTCGGATTGTTGTACCACCAACAAACTGACATTGTCTGAAAAAAATTTAAAATCAATTAAACTATCATTCACCACTATTTAAATTCATAAATTGAATATATATATATATATATATATATATATATATACGGCAAAAAGTTTTTTATTTTCTTTTAAAATAACTATCGTTTTCTAATAATACTCATTTCAAATAGGGATGGTCACATACACGAGGAGCTAAATAAAGTAACTATATGCTTGTTACTTCATTTAATATATATGTAGCACAACACTATTTTACAACAACATATTTTATGATTAATAGCAAGAGATTAATATCTAAATTATTATTAAAAAAAAGTAGAACATACTTATTAATTATAAGTTGCCCAGCATTTCCTGGAAGATATGAATAAGTAGTTCTTATGTTAATCATGTTAGCACGTTTAGCCATCTCATAGCTTTGTTTTGCTAATCGTTTTTCTTGTTTTGTTAACTTCAAATCCTTACGGTCCAACAGAAGAGACTCGTGCTCAAAGGGTTCCTTAAGAAAAATATTTTTAGATTACAATAAATAATACAAATTTACAGTAAATTGAAATAAAATAAATTAGAGTAATTAATATAAATATTACTGAATATTCATTACAGAGGATCCACCATCACAATTTAATAAATTAAAGAAAAATTTTCAATCGGACACTTTACTATAGTACACTAACCAGAAAAATAAAACAAGTCTTAAGCTACATTTATAAGAAAATGTAATTAAGAATAATTTGTGAAAACATTAAAAAAATTCCAAAAAACTATATGAGAATATTAAGAAATCTTGTAAATATGCAACAAAAACTCTTGTCAGTTGAAAACATATTTTGGTTGTGTTTTAACTTGTCGATTAATAGCTCATAAACAGGATACATAATTAATGTATTTTTGCTTATTTCAATAAAATAACTTCAAAATTAAAACATATAAACATCTTTTTATATTGCAATAGCCTAGATAAACTAAACATACAAGAATGACGACAGAGTGAGTATAATCATCTTACTTTGCTTAAACTTGGACTCATTTCTGAAACCAAATATTTCAGAACCTTATCTGAATAAGAAGAAGAAAACTTTGACAATTCTTGAACAGGGCCATCATCTTCATCATCTTGTATTAAAGTTGTAACATCTTTCCAGGTGAAGTTGCTTTCTGGATTTAATTCATCAACAACTCTATCTGTAAGTAATGTATTGAAATAAATTAATTGCAATATATATTTCTTTGGCAGACAAATTTCAGTATAAAGTACAATTCTATATCTTCTTGAAAATTGCAATAAAACAGCTACAAACATTTTAGAACCGTATTTATATGCAAAACATAAACTTCCAAACTTTTTAAAATAGGATTCATTGAAGACACATACTCATTGTAAATTAATCGTGAACTACACACAAACTTAACAATATTCTAATGTATATTTATGTTTAGAATACATAAAAAAATCGGGTTTCAGTAATCCAAATTAATTAAGATTATCACCAACTAACAAGGACAGGTCAAAACTGTTTACCATTGATTAGAGTGAAATTTATACTCAGTCAATTAATATCCCAATCATAACCTACACTGTGCCAATAAGGGATTTCATGATTCGACATGTGAAACAGTAATATGAAGGGTGGCAAATTCTACTCAATATAAAAAGTTATCTTATTCCTTTTAATTTATGTTGCATTCATAAATAATACAGCAAATTACATAATTTAATAAATATTTTTTACTAAAAACGCACTTTTACATATTTACTTTGATTTATATGTTAATATTTTACCCTTTGAAAAACTTTATTAAGTATTAACTTATTGTTACTTAATTGTCAAGTAAAACAATTAATATCATTCTACCAAAAGAAATTTTATAAGCAATTTGTACAAAATATTTCATCTGAACAGAAAAAACTCAACAAAAATTATCTTTGGAATGATTTACTAGCCAGGAATTGAATAATTGCTAAATAAAAAATAATAATAATAAAAAATTGAGTAGAATTAAAAACGTTGAATGAAAATTAATTAGCAGTATTTCAGTGAAACAATTGATTAGTGAACAATTTTCATAAGTATGAGTCTTTTCACAATAAAACTAAAAATAAAAATCTTCATTAATCAAAACTTGGCTCTGTAGATGTCAGCCAATGATGTAGTCTTCAGCAGAGTATGACTGCACTTAGAAAATGAAGATGGTCGCTGTTGATCATGCTAAAATAAAGATCATCACAATTAATGAACACCAACTCCTGTTTTCTGTAGCACATCTGTTCACTTCTATCATCATGATTTTGAACTATTTCTTTTCTGAAGTTGTACAAAAATCCCACTGGTGAAAATTAATAAGCAAAACCATCGTCTCTCCAATCCATAGCTTTTTATATATAGAATTGTAATTTTACTGAAAATTTATATATCAAAAACACAATGAAAAGTAATTAAAATATAATCAGATTAACAAAGAATTTGATGCATGTTATTAAAATGATTTATTAATGGTTTAGTACTTGCTTCAATTTTTGTAGTAAACCAATGTAAAACTGATTACTCCTATAGTACCCATTTGTTAATACTCATGACAAATTTCTATTCATTAATATGTGGTATTTATGTATTTCTGTTTTGTTGAGAGCAATTTTGAAATTATTCAAAATTATGGCATGTATATAAAATACCTAATAAATTATTAAAACAATCACCAATTGCTGAAACCTTGTAAGCAAATAATCAAATATTATATGAGGGGAAAAAAGAAGAGGATGGAGATATTTTATTCAAGATTAGCAAACATTCTTCCTTATCCTAGCTACAACATATTAGAAAATATTAAATAAATGTTTTATTAATATTTAACATTCTTTCTTTTTTTTTTAAAAAAAAAAAAAGAAAATTTTCTACATATGCATTTCATCATTAACTAGAAATTTTTCATTTTTAATTATCTATAATTTAATAAGTTGTTCAAAAATAAAAGTGATATAGGACATGGAGGCTAGCAAGTAAAGTAATGAATAGCTGGCTGTAAGTCGCCAGTAAGTCAATGTTTGCTCATTCCAGCTTTGATTTCAAGAAAAATATTTTGTTAATGTTTTAATGTTTGCCAAATTATTCAAATCAAAATAATATTGAGATTTGCAAACTTTTATACCTGACATTCCTTGTTTATTCACTTGTCGATCATAAATTCTTTTTTCCAAGCTATTATCAGTGACCAGCCTATAAATATGACATTGTTTCTTTTGTCCATATCGATATATTCGACAGACAGCCTAGAGGAAAAAAAAAACCTGTCAAATTCCAAATATTAATAGTTACAAAATTTTATCTTATTACAATTCCTGATCTACTTAATTTTTTATAATAAGCATGGAAACTACAGAACATTAAGAAAATTAGAATCACAAAATAACCTTCAAATAATTCATTGAAATTTCAATGTTAGTCAAAGAGAAAAATATACAAAATGATAAAAGATAAACATCACTATCCAATTAATATATTGAATGTAAATAAATAAAATACATTTCCAATCAAATTCTGTTTATTATTATAGAAAATTTTTTATTTCATTTTCTGTAATTAATACAGTGAAGATTAATTTCTTTGAATTTGTTAAATTAGTCAAATCAAAGTATTCAACACAAATTATGTAGAAATTTTGAAAAATTATACCTGTGCATCATGACAAGGATTCCAGGATGCATCCATTACTACTATACGGTTTGCTCCTACCAAATTGATACCAAGACATCCTGCTCTGGTTGATAGCAAAAAAAAGGGAAACATTATCATTTCGATTGAATTCATTAATGAGTTTTTCACGCTCCTGAGCAGATGTACTACCATCCAGACCTTTCAAAAAGATGTATAACAATGAATAATATTCTAATATATGCATTAAGCAATGTAAAAATAAATAAATACAAATCGAAGTGATATAAATAATTTTAAACACAAAATATATTAAATTCTATTTATAATACTTACTTAAAGTAATTTTTATTGCGACACCAAGTTTCATCAGGTAAATGATCAGATTGACCGGGTTTCTTGGCAACTTGTATCTTGCTCAAGAATTGTTCTAACAGGTCTAGAGTAGAAAGTGACTGACTGAAAACCAATAACTTATCACCCATGCGTAATGTTTCTGAGATTATTACGAAAAGGACCATCATTTTGTGACTATTTTCAACTACTCCAAGAACATAATCTTTCATTATTGGAATTGCCTGTTTAAAGAAAAATGTTTGAAACAAATAAATTTAAATTTAACAGTATGGCACAAATAAAAAGATTTAAATAAAATAAAACCTTAATTACCCATTCATAATTAATAGATGAATCCATTCGATCCTTGAATGGTATAACAGTTGTATCTGAACAAGTATTACTCTGTTGATCATTGTCAATTGATTCAGACTTAACAGAATTAAGTGGTTGCTGTAAGCCAGTAGAATCTGTATTAGATAGCTGAGTTTTGCCCTGGTGAAGGATAGCTTTAGAACATTTGGCAGGAAAAATTTCAATATCTTGTTTACTATGCTCAAGAGAGAAACTATCTTGCTCAAGAGGTTGTAAACTATTGTTACTGGTTTGTATTTGTTTTGAAGCTTGTTGTCCAAGTGAATGTTGAGACGAATTTGTAGTAGAGCTACCATTTTGAAAGGCTTGAACTGTAAATGATTGCGGTTGCTTAAGAGTAACAGAATGTTGAGTTGTTTGAGGTATTAAGCTTTGACACATGGATTTCATACGACCCTGCTTTGCTTTTCCTCCTCTAGCATTTGGTTTTATACCTTGTAAATTTATTGATTGAGTAGCCATTCCTTGCTGTGATAAAGCAGGAATATTAGATTGATTTTGATATTCTGGCTGAAATGAGCTCTTAAGAGACTCTTGATTTGATGACTGAGCATAAGAACCTGGAAATTGTTGAGGGACAGAAAACTGTGACTCAGACAGCAAAGTTTGCTGCTTGAAATGTTGCGTCAAAGAAAACTGCTGAGAGGACTGTTGAGCAAATTCCTGGGGAGATTGAGAAAACTGCTGAGGGGAAGGAGCTGGTTGTTGTGAAAATTGCTGAGAAGGAGTTGGTTGATGAGAAAATTGTTGAGGTGAAGGATTAGTTTGCTGCGAAAATTGCTGGGGTGAAGGAGTCGGTTGCTGTGAAAATTGTTGGGGAGAGGGAGTTGGTTGCTGTGAAAATTGTTGAGGAGAGGGAGTTGGTTGCTGTGAAAATTGCTGGGGAGAGGGAGTTGGTTGCTGTGAAAATTGCTGGGGAGAGGGAGTTGGTTGCTGTGAAAATTGTTGAGGAGAGGGAGTTGGTTGTTGTGAAAATTGTTGAGGAGAAGGAGCTGGCTGGTTGGAAAACTGTTGTGGAGAAGGAGCTGGTTGATTGGAAAACTGCTGTGGGGAAGGAGCTGGTTGATTGGAAAATTGCTGAGGAGATGGAGCTGGCTGCTGAGAAAATTGCTGAGGAGATGGAGCTGGCTGCTGAGAAAATTGCTGAGGAGATTGAGTTGGCTGCTGAGAAAACTGTTGAGGAGATGGAGCTGGCTGCTGTGCATACTGTTGAGGAGAAGTAGTTTGATGAGAATACTGTTGCGGTGACTGAGCAGGCTGTTGCACAAATTGTTGAGGCGATGGTGCAGTCTGATGTGAAAACTGTTGAGGTGATTGAGCAGGCTGGGTAAACTGCTGAGGCGATTGGGTTGGTTGTTGCAAAAGCTGTTGAGAAGACTGTGCTGGTTGTTGTAGAAGTTGTTGAGAAGACTGTGCTGGTTGTTGCATAAGTTGTTGAGAAGACTGTGCTGGTTGTTGTAGAAGCTGTTGAGAAGACTGTGCTGGCTGTTGATTGAATTGCTGGGTAGATTGTTGGGAAAACTGTTGAGGTGACTGGACTGGCTGTTGAGTATATTGTTGTGGAGACTGGGATGGTTGCTGACTATATTGTTGAGCAGGTGTACACTGCTGTTGGGAATATTGGTGAGAACCGGAAACTGCTTGCTGAGAATACTGTTGAGATGTCTGTCCAGATATTTGATTATATTGTGGAGAAGTTTGATTGCTTTGACTATACGTTTGAGATGATTGAGTATTTTGATTATATTGCTGTTTATAATTTTGAGGATTTGTACTTAATTGTGAATTATAAACTGATGTAGACTGATTTGACTGCTGAGTAAATTGTTGAGATTGGGTTGGTTGTATATTAAATTGATTAGAAGATTGTCCACTCAACTGATACTGCTGCGAAGATTGGAGATTTGGTTTGTTATACTGAGACGGTTGAACCATTTGTTGATTAAACGATTCTGAAGATTGAGGCTTCTGAATAGCAGGTTGATTAAAATCTTGAGATGACTGGCTTGATGGTTGAGAAAATTGATGACTGGAATGAGAGTTAGTAAAATGTTGCATTGATTGCATAGTATGAGAAGTAGTAGACTGTTGAGTATACTGATGAGAAGGTTGGTCAGACTGCTGTGAGGGATATTGTGTGGGAGAATGAGAAGAGGACTGAGAGTATTGTTGAGGTGAAGGTGCAGGCTGTTGAGCATATTGCTGTGGTGACAAAGGAACTTGCATAGTATATGGCTGTGATAATTGGGAAGATTGAGAAAATGAATTTTGTTGATTAAACTGGGAAAGATTTTGTCCAGTTTGCTGTGATGTTTGAAGTGTTGGCTGAGAAAAGGCTGCTTGATTTTGAGAATTCTGGGAAAACTGAGATGTCTTTGCTTGTTGAGAAAAATTTGATTCTGATTTGATTGCGAAAATTGTTGTGATTTTGAAGACTGTGGTGAAAATTGCTGAGCTGGAGGCGTCAACTGGGAAAACTGTTGCGAGTTTGAGACAGCTTGTAGAGAATACTGAGATGATGGATTCATTTGTTGTCCATATTGCTGTGATGAAGACTGCTGTTGATTAAACTGTGGTGTAGAATGATTCCCAGGTGTAAATTGTTGAGATACAACTTGATTGTAGCCTTGTGCTGCTTTATTTGTCTGCTGATTGTACTGTGAAGTATTAGATATTGATTGAATATAATGCTGTGATGATAAAGTTACAGGCTGAGAATTATAGGATGTTGTAGATTGATGACAAAATGGTAATGCTGAGCCAGTTGGTTGAGAAAATTGTGTTTCTGGAGAATGCTGAGATGAATATGATGCCTGAGAAAACTTTTGCTGACTTCCTTCTTGGGAAGGTGAATTAGATGCCTGTTTTTGAAAAAGAAGTTGATTGTGATGGATGTGAAGACAATTGTAGATTTGGCTGCTGGGAGAAAGAACTTTGGGTTGTCTGTTTGCCTGAAAATTTACTGGTATTTTGGTTAGGAAATGATTGTTGAGAAGTTGAAAAACTTTGAAGTCCAAGATTATGAGAAAAAGATTGCTTTGATGATTGCTCTGAATAAGGTTGTTGCTCCGGCTGTCTAAAAGGCTGCGAAAACTGTTGTTGCAACGGTGAAGACTGTTGCGGATATGTAGTAGAATCAGGAAAAGTTGAATGACCCTGATTAAATTGAGATTTAACAGGTTGCGGTGAGGCAAAATGATGGGACATTCTGGGGCTGATATTGCTGAGAAAATGATGAAGTAGGTGATGTTTGTTGATTAGTTGGTTGAGATGGGAAATGCTCTGAAGTTGACATTTGCGAGAATGAACTTTGCGAAGTAAACTGAGAAGACTGTTGAGAAAATTGTTGGGAAGGCTGATTTTGTAAGACCTGAGAATGAGGTTGAAAAGTAGACTGCGAAGAAAAATGATTAGCCATCTCAGATGTATTAATGGAAGAATTGTTCATTTGGGAATAAGATGGCTGAGAAGAGGAAAGAGATGTAGATCTGTTATCAGAAGTTGGTGTAGTAAACTGTAAAGGAGTTTGTTCAGAATATTGGAGTTGATTAGATGTTGGAGGATATGATTGTTGCTGAGAATACAGCTGAACTGATGATTGTGAATTATATGATTGAAGAGAAGCAGATGACTGAGAAAAGTGTTGTGCTGACTGTGGAGTAAACTTCTGATTTGAAGACTGAGAAAATTTATTTCTTGATTGTTGTTTGACTGCTTTAGAAACTGTGCTTGAGGTTGAAACTGATTCTGACTTTCTGTTTGAGAATAAGAAGTTGCATTAGATTGAGAAGAAAATGCCTGAGACTTCCCCTGGAAGTTGGTATGTGAAGGAGATTGTGGGGGATGTACAGTACTTTCTTGAAGAACATTTGTTTGATCTCCAAATTGAGAATTTACAGATGCAAAAGTTTGAGTATTACTTTGAGAATATTGGTTTTGAGTCTGACCATATTGTGGTTGCATTTGAGATGACTGAGCATATTGTTGCTGAGATCCAGATTGAGGAGATGCTTGGGAAAACTGAGATGGATTCACATTTGAATTTGGTGCTACATACTGAGGAGTATTGAACTGCTGTTCAGAAGACATCTGATAATTTTGTTGACAAAATTGTTGGGTCATATCATTTTTTGAATATTGATTTTGATATGATTGCTGTGAACTCTGCTGAGAAAAATCTTTTTGGACAGGCATATTAGCAGTGTTTGAAGATATAAATTCGTCTTTTTCGTAAATCAGAGGAGTTTAAATTAATATCATTAGCTCCTTGTATTTTTCCAAGTTCACTATTCATTACTTCAGATTTGATTATGTCATCTGGTAAATTCATGTTGGGTTGAGGCTTCAAACTATTGGAATTGCCTTTTAGAGACCTCGGAATCAATTTGGATTTGTTTTTGACCTATAGCTAAACAGATACAGGAGGAAGAAAAAAAAATTAACTCTTTTTTTAATCAGAGATTTTATAATAAAAATATACAGAAGTATGTATCATCATATACAAAGAAAATAATTTTTAAACTAGTAATATACACACACATAACACCATAGTTAAAACAGGAAAAAAAGTTTATTGAGATTATGCAAAGAGATCCATTAATAACTGGGTGAGAATATATAAAAACCCATTCCATTCTTTTAAAAAAGATTTTCTTTTATTATTTTTACTCATTTTGTTAAATTAATTATTTAGTTATTGAAAATGTTTTGATTTTTGTGATATTTAATTATTGAATTCTTTTTGCAACAGTTTTCATACTTTGTGCCAATAAGTTCCTTTTTTATATCCATGATTGAAAACTTAAATAGGCACAAATTTCCTCAAACTTAAAAAAGAATTTTTGATGCTAAAATATTAAAATATAAATAAATTATATATTAATTATAGAAGTTAGGAAGTAGATTTTCCATTACAGATTATTCGATCATTTCATCATTATTAGGGATTTGTTACGAAATTCTCCCAATTTTTTGTATAAAAATTCTTTTAAGGGGAATTTACTGATTTTTGATAAAATTCAGGAGATTTATATAAAATTAAGAAGTTTGGGAAAAGGGGGCCAGAAATTCGGGAGTCTCCCTAAAAAAAAAAAATCAGAAGAGTTGGCAGGTATGTTATTTACACATCTATTGTTTTATAACATCTGAAACAAGCTTTACTATGTTTTAGGAGTAATATATATTGCAATCTAAAAAAATTTCCATAAATCAGACAATTTTACACATTTTTTTTTTTTTTTTTTTTTTTGATTAACCACACCCTTAACATAAAAACTATTTTGCATTTGCAAGTAGAATAATTTTCTTACATGGCATTGTATTTCTTGATTATTATGCAATATACATTTAAAGTGAAATTATTATTTTCTTTAAAAACTTTTAGTATGAGAATGATTCCAAAAATTAATAAAAATAACTCAATCCTGTAAAAATTCCTAAATTTGTTATTTCCTTTCATTTGATTATGTTGATGAAAATAAAAACTTAAAATATACTAACATGCAAATTTAAAAGAAATTACATATTAATTTACTTAATAGAACAAAATTATTTTAAAATAACTTTTACACACCTCTTTTCTTTGTATTAGATCCTGAAATAGCAGAACCCGATGCAATATTAATATCAATATCTAAATCAATATCCTCTTGAGCCTTTTTTCTTGCAGAAGCTTGTATAATATATCAGGATGATTCCATATCTATTATTTAAAAAGTAGATTAAAACTTTCGACAAATTAATTAAATATTTTGAAAATATACATCATAATTTGATGAAATAATTAACAAATTCATATAATAAAATAAATTCACATTAGTCTTTATGTATTGTTGTTAGAAACAACAATTTGTAAGAGCTGATATATATGCTGGGCAGGAGTAAATATTAAAAATATAGTTCACTTTAATGAAATTTGGAAGCTGGGGGAAAAAAATCAGATAATTATTTGAATAAAAAATTAATATTATACATCATTGAGAAGTATTTTTTTTTTTGTCATACTTTAAATAATTACTTACTTTACAACACACAGCAAATAATTTCAGAGGATTAGTAGCTTGCTGAACATACAGGAGGTCTTTGACAAAGCATTTGTACAATTGTCTTTGAATTGGTGTCATTCTTATAAGCAACACATGTTCTTTTTTTTGGAAGCACAGCTCTTAAAACAGAGTGCCCTCTTCTAAAATAATTAAAAATAAACCAGTTAATAAAATTTTTTATATTAATGAAAAAAACATTAAGCACCAAAATTTTATTTTGTTTGATAAATATTCTTTCTAAATAACACAAGATGTATTATGTTAATTCTTAAAGCTTCATTAACTACATAACTTAATGAAGGGGAAAAATTAGATGTTATGTCTAAATTTTTTTGACAAGACAAAAAAATGAAAATTATTTTGGTAGTAAAATTTCCTTCTTTAATTTTTAGTGTAATTTACTTTTAACAGCATAAACATAATATTGACAAAAAATGTATAATTAGATGCAAAAATACATTAGTGCAAAGGGTAGTGACTTAAAACAAATATCAATGATAAGTCTGATTTTTTTTATCTAACACATACCAAACAAATTGTAGAAGAATTCTATTTCCTTCTTTTAAAATTTTCTATAGCAAATTAACATAATAAAACTGAAGCTTTAAAAATGCACAAAAACTCATCCCATTTATATGAAAGTGATTTATAAATATTTCAATGAACAGGATTTTTCCTGTTCATTGAAATATTATTTATTATTATTATTTTTCCTGTTCATCCTTTTTAAAAAAATTATTCTTTGCAAACATGTAAATAACAATATTTTTATAATTTTTTTAATTCATTAATTTTTTTTAATTCATTTCAAATGTTCCTCTAGTACACAGGCTAAAAATTTAACTGTTTTTTATTTTTAATTTATTAGAATATAAAATTATTAAAGATAGCCTGGAGTTGAAAAAATTTTTGGCCGACTTTTTTTTTATTATTTCTTTAAAACAAACTTTTACTTAGCTAATAACTAACCTCTGGACAAATCCAACCAGTAAACTGTGCAAAACATGTGAACGAAATCTCATCAACTGACGATCTCGGGGTGTACTATCTATACACTGTCCATTGGATATTGGACGCTCAAACATATTACAAAAATTCTGCTCTGGAACCAAGATAATTTGGCCTCACAAAGTCAACCATACACCAATATTCCAGTAAGTTATTTTGTAATGGATAACCTGTCAACACCACTCGCCGCCTGTAAAGAAAGATACATAAGTTGTAAAATGATATATTTTCTTTTTGTACGAAAATATTAATTTATACTGTTTATTTACCAAATTAAAAAAATCTTTTAATCAAGTTAATTTTTTTTAATGAATTCAGGTAAATTTGTACATATGAGCTCTGTTTACAGTCAAGTTCGTAAATGTAATGAAAATTATACATTTAACTAATTTAAGACCTACAATTTCTTATGAATTGAAACATTTTTATCAATATATATAAAAAAAATACATACATGTAATCAAAATGAAATTTTACCATGAAAACATTGATATTATAAATGACATATTTTAATGTCAATTTTAAATGCAATCTACACATTTAAGTGAACACGCAAAAGAGCAAATTACATTAACATACAATATTGCTGATCTTCAAAATAATTTTTTATATGCATATATTGGTAAGGTTAACTTTTTATGATAATGTTTCTAATTCAAATGGCATCTCAAGAACAATGATGTTTGAAAAAAAATTGCTAGTTAGAAAAAAAAGATCAGATGTGTCAAACATGACATGCATGATGTCCAGTCAAATATAATCCACAAGTCTTTTTTCTAATTCAAGATGAATAATATTTACATTTTTTGAAACTTTTTAATAAGAAAATATGGAAATTTACCTAGTTCACGTGTTTTATAATCCTTTACTGTGTTGAATTTTTATTAATTAATTACCTTTAATTGTACTAAATACATTTTAAAAATATTCCTGTTATTGATAAAAGGGATCCAAAGGGGGGAAAAAAAGCTAAGTACTTTAGACGTAGTTATATAAAATATTTGACATGGGTAAAAATATAATTTGGTAAAATTTTTGTTCTATGAATTTTCAAAATTCTTTCAAAAAAAAAATTATTATAATGAGATCTAATTTCACAATTTTAAATACTTTTCCTATGGAAAATTTAAATATGAAAATACATCACAATATTTATTGAAGTTGGGTAAAACTGGAGTTCTGGTCATCTGTGAGCATTTTCATTAACAATAGATATACTAGATATTCTATACGATAAAAGAGATGCAACTTATTAAAGAAATTAAATTAACTTCAAAATAAAAATTTCCGCTCATTTAATTATTCAGATTTCTATTAAGTCTTTTCTTCTTGAAATATTTAGCTCTTATTAAAAACAATAATAGCAAAGAATTTAAAAAATATAGGACAAAGGCATTTCATAATATAAATTGTCAGATTTCTTTGATACAGTAACCTCTCTTTAAACTGAAAAATTCTATAAGATTTATATAGTCCACACAGGTCCTGGATATATGTACACATATTCAATACGCCGATGTTTCAATATAGATTTTTATCCAGATCTTTGGTATGCCCCTTAAAACTACATTGACTTCCGATAATCTTGTACAACTATGTTCCCAAGTGTGCTGGATTAAAGAAGTTACTGCACTAAGAATTAATGCAAAATAACAGAATTATTTCTATTAGGAATGTATTTTATATAACTAATGACGGTTTTTAAAATAAAAAAATATGGAATTATAATACATTATCTAACAACAAACCTTGTTTTGATACTTTTTAATGCCATGGATGTACTAGCTAGACTGTTTTTAATTCTATGTCCTTCATCACATATCACAAGATCTGGACCAGGAATAACAATATGTTCGTACATTTCTATAAAAAAATTTATTATTATAAATTACAAGATAAAGCAAAACACCCAAAATGAGCAATTGAGAAGATTCCATTATAAAATCAATATAAGTATTTCTTTAAAAACTGATTAATTAAATTCTAATTTTAATGCAACAATTCAAGTATGACTGTGGCAGTTTATAAATCATTAAAAATTATACTACTGATAAACTGATTAATATCATACTACTAATGATTAATAACTACTAATGATTAATATCATACTGAATATAAATTGTCATAAAAATTATTTTAAAACAGATATTCAGTTTCAGTAATTTTGCAAAAACTTATTTAGAAATTTGAATCCATTACCTATATGTTTAGTAAGTTTTGTTTTTAAGTGCCCTCAAATTTTAAAGAAAAGGAGCAAATTATAAACTGCAAATGAACATATTGATGAAAATAATGAGAATAATTTTTTAAAAAATTAAGAACTAATTTTTATCTGAACTGAATGAATTGCATGTGTCAAGTTTCTTTTCTAATATTCAAAATTGGTAGGTAAAATAATTTTGAATATCAGAAAAATAATATTCATTTGCGACACCTGATACTGTTATTAATACAAAAATCATAAAAGTATTTAAAATTTTTAGTGGAAATGCATGCTTCAAAATGAGAAGATTTTTAAAAATAAATTATTTTAATAAAATCTTTTTTATTTTATTTATCAACAAATTAAGAAATTGCAGATAAATACTTGAATTAATAACATTAATGCTTTAAAGATAAGTTTAATTAATATTAACACTTTTAAAAGATATATATTTAGAGAGACGAAATAGCAAAAATAATTATGATATAGTCACCATCCATATATTTTTTAATCTGCTCATTTGTTTCAGGCTCTTACTATTAATTCTTGCTTCTTCAAACGTTTACTTTTTTTCAAAGGAATCTTAGGCATTTTTCTTAAAGCTAGCATTCGATACATTTCATAACCCATAAGTAATACACCACCTTGTTTTCTCCATTCAGCTAAATAAAAAGATAATTCATGAAAATCAACTTAAAAAAAAAAAAAAAAAAAAAGTCATGTATATCTTACATTATAGTGTTGAAATGAAAATTTTTATTAGGCAATTAACATAAATGGGGTCAACAGTGTAAATTTCTCCAGTTCTTATAAAAATTTTGATTTATATGTTTTCTTATCGAGGAAAAATATTAGACCCATACAAAATATAATTACACTTCAAAACTAAAAATATTTTTTAAAACATACATAAATCTAGAATATCAGTGAAACATACATGCAGCTTGAACATTTTTATGCATTTTTTTAATGAAAAGTACTAATGAGTTTTATAATACAACAAAGGAAAATAAATTTTAAGAATTCAAAGACATCAAAAACACATGAAGCAATTAATAAAAATTTCTACACTCTTAACAAAATCTTGAATAACAATAAAATCTGTAGATATAATTACAACTAAAAATTCATACCTATTAGAGCAGCTCTGGCAGCCATAGTTTTAAAGTTTTCATTTAAAGTATATATATTGTAGTCTCGTGGTCTCACTTCACCACTTAAAACTTGAGAGTCTTCAACACACAATCTGAAGGTGGTACCCACATATCAAATTCGCTTTCCAGTTCTGAATAGTATTAATAGGTACAATACATAAAAACTAAAGTCGCAGGTGTGTGTCTTAAGAAAACATCAACGAATGAAACCACCTGTAATAGAAAATTTATTTTATAGATTTTATTAGGAAATATAATTAATCTTTAAAATAAACAATATAAATTGCATAACTACCTGAACAGTTTTACCAAGCCCCATACTATGTGCAAGTATACATCCAAATCCACTAGAAGATTTATATCTTTCAAGGTTTTCCACAACATTATCATACAAAAAACGTATTCCTCCAATCTAGAATTATATAAATAAAAATCATTACAAAATACAAATTAGAAAAGGCAACAATTTACAGTCATTGTTACAAAAAGTAGCACACCAAAAAAGGAATTGTCAGAACAGAGTGAAATTTTATGTGTATTAGTAGCACTAATATAAGTAAATAATACCAAAAGGGTCATTTATTGCAAGAAAAGTTCCTTCAAAAAAAAAAGTTCTGTAACTCACTTGGCCATTTCCAGATTGCATTATCAATGCAATATAGATTTCTTGCATTGAAGCATACATGTTTTTTATGGTGTTCTGCAATATCTCATTCCACATTTACTGTAAGTTGCCAATAGTTCAAACAAATTCCTATGCTATCCAACTTGTTAACCCATGTAATTTCACAATTTTTTTTTATTAGTGACAAATTTGAGAGCTGGATGGTGGCCTAATGAAGTGTGTAAACATTGAGGAGGTAGTCCTTTGACACATTTGCTATGTGTTATCGAGAATTATCCTGTTGGAAAATGTCTCCCAGAAGCATTACCATGAGAGGCAATGCATGTGGTTGAAGGATGTCATATATAGTTACATTGAAATAGTGAGATGGATAATTTCTACACGGAATTGTGTGGCATGCAACAGCAACCCAAACCATTCCACCATGTGTGGTTCCGAACAGTTAGCAGAAAAAAAAAAAAGTGGTTTCATTGCAGGTCCCCACACATGTAAATGGTTATCATCAAAATTGAATTGTGACCTTTGTTGCATCCTAAGACTCAACCAAGACATGTGATTCCCTCTTTATGATGCTATTTTTAAAGCATTAGTAATTAGAAAATTGATTCAAACTTTAGACGAGTCTCCGCTGTGTATGAATATAGTGATACTTTTACACCTTTTGATGATAATCATCCCTTTATAAATAGACCTGTGACCACTTTATCCCATGCTATTCAATGCGGCCTGATAGTAATTGGCTAGAGCTCTGTCCGCTGGTACAAGCTTCAAGTTCGAATCCTGGTGGTGGAATGGATGTTTGTTGGTGCTTCGAATCCACATTAAACTGTACGCCCCGACTAGCACAAATGACCAAGTCATTTATTCATGAGATTTTTGATTCCTTAGTGGAGTATTTAAATGATGATAGCATTGCCATGGATGTACCTCCATAAACACACACAACATAGGTGCATATGCTGATGATTTATTGTTTGCTTCATCTAAGGCTGGACTGCCATTCTTATCAGACAAAGTTTCAGCATTCCCTTGCCTTATGCCACATGTTTGTCAATATATTTATGAATTATACTATTTCAATTCTTATAGATGTAAAATTAAAGAAGAATCAAAATTAATAAAAAAACAACATTGTAATTGATGGTATTAGTTTACATTAATTGTATTCTCGTGAAGGCTTAGCTCAGACTATCTTTTTCACCCAAGAGGCTATACATTGGACTCCCATGTTGAACTGAGTGACCTTTTTGAATAAATTAAAAGTGCCTTTTAAGCCAACATCAACTGTGATTATTGAGGATTCCCTTAATTCTATCATCTTTGAAAGTAGTAAGAATAGACACCAAGTACAAATATGATTTGATGTAAAAACTCGCCAATGGTGTGTCACTCAGCATAACACTGTATGATAATGCGATCTCGGTCTTGGAAAACAAGAGATAAAGTTTGTGATTAATTAAGGTAATGTGTTACTTTGTGATATATCAGGCAAAATTTTTACGAATTTATTGATCCACTGGTTAATGAAAAATGAATTTCTAATGGCTTCAAGATAGCAATGAGAATGTGTTGGTGATATTTTCTGTCATGCAGATAGCCTTAAAGCTGAAATATTAGATCATATCCAACAGGTTTATGACAGAATGTAAATATGTGTTGCCAGGTATAATAAGATATATTAAAAGTGACTTAGAATCTTGAGGTTGGAATCCTAGGTTGTGGTAGAATACAGGTATAACACCAGTCTGGGTTTCGTCCAACAAGATTTTTGAAAGGAATGAGATATCCTATATTGTCAATATTCATATTGCAAGGGAGCAGATGAATATTAATAAATCAATTATCACTACTCCAATGATGACAAAAAAAAAAAAAAAAAATTACAGCCTTGAATGGAACTACTAATATTGAAATTCGAACCACAACATTAAATTGGGAGATACCAGCTCCTGCTTATATTTGTTAAAAGTTAATAATCTTTGGGGTTCAGATGTCACAGTCATCACTCAGAGATTGTTTATTTTTCTCAATCTTTTTTATTTTCCAATGGCAGATTATGAACAATTACAGCAATAAAAAGAACAACGAAAAAAAAAAAAAAAAAAGAACAGAGTATACAACAAAACATGCTGGAAACAGAGTTCATTAATCATTAATCATTTCATTTTCTCAATCTTACAAGGAGAAATTACAAATTATATGCTACCAATTTGATGAAATTTATAGACAGATAACCCTATGGTGCAGTGGTTCGAGGCATAAATTAATAATCAAAAAGACATGAGTTCTATCCCCACAAGGTTTTTCTTTTCTTTCATCCATTTTAATTTTTTACATTACACTTATAAATACTATGATAAAATTACATAAATTAAAAATATTTTTCTACTAGAAAAATACTTCTAAATAGTTTCTTATATTATTTATAAACTTTTTCTGACCTTATGAAAAGTCTTGTTAAACATTAACTTTTTATTTTTTTCCCCTAATTTTGTCTTTGCATATGCAAGTGTTTCTGACGAAATATTCATGATTGCAGCAATATTTATAAAACAGTTAATCATATTCTCCTAGAATCAAAAATTTATTTGGACAAGGTATATAACAATCATACTATCGCAACATGAACTATTGTGAATGAATGAAAACTAAATTGAAGATGATGAATGAATATAAAAATAAACGGTCCTACTACTTTTGCCCAATTAAGATCCTAGTCAAGACCTACACATAGTACATATAAAAATAAACCACCAATAGAAAGTCTGTGATCTGTCCTTTAAGTATAATTTTAGGATCCCCTTTGTTCCTGATGTGGCCCGCTGTTGTACTACTATGTACAGTGGTCTATTTGTTGACATTTCAAAAGAAGTTCATTTTCATTCTCCTTTTCATTGAGGAATTGATACTTATAATCATGAATATTCATTTTATTTTGGTGAATTTTTATTCTTGATCAGATCCTCACTCCTTTATCCTGCTTATCTAAGAAAATGCCCTTGTGTTCAAAACAAATTTCTTCTCATCTAATAATGCACATGAATGGGTGAATGAGATTCCAAATTTTTCCCTATCTATAATCTAGCAAAACGGCTTGGCCAAATTAGTCAGTACAGAAGACCATGTTGAGCAGGACTTTAGCCTGATGTGAAAAGACAAAAAGAGTATCAAAAGTGGGAGATTCTTCGGGACAGTGTATTACCACTACTTAAATCATGACTTTACAGACTCAGTGAAGTGGAGAATGGGCCTTGTAGACCTCCTTTCAAGACTTGTTTAGTCTAATTTTGTCAATATTTATTGCAGTAAACTATTTTACTCTTTCTTTCAATTTATGCATAACAAAATCAACAAACCCAAATTCAGTACAGTAGAAATATGCAAAACTAATGATGCATGTAAAACAAGAAGATGTTAAGTAAATAACCGTATATTCATAAATGAAAAATTTATATCCTTAACATGATGGATGAGAGAAATTTATATTGCTTTTGAATATTATATTATTACAAATAGTTCCTATATTTAGAAAAGTATTGTAGTTAAAAGTTTATGAGAAAAAAATAGTAAGTAAAACAGCAGCAACTATTCAGGAGTAAAACTTTGAGATAAAATATTCATTCAATGTTTCCACACCATATAAGAATTTTTCAGAAATCTCTATTTCTTTATAGGTTTAAGATTAGATTGCATTATTTTTCTGATTAATACATCTAGACAGAAACTTATTTTTAGAGGTTAATTCTAGTTAATTTTTTAAAAACTTACCTGATGTGGTTTGATAACTTTTGCAATTTGAGGAGCTAAAAATATATCAGGATCTTCAGGTGGATGTCCAACATTTACTAAAACCCGACCCTCTTCATCAGGAAGATTGAAACAATCATTTGTATGAGCACCACTATTATTGGGATCTTCAGCAGTGGTTTCTTCTGTCTCTCCTTCATCACTTAATACCATAACATCATCATCTTTTTTATCAGAATCATCAGTATCACTTTCATTTCCAGAACTAGAACTTGATATATTAATAACATTTTCTGAAAAATATGAAATTAATGATGTCAATGTCAAAAATGTCTTGAATAGGATAATAGATAATTTTTAACAAATGGGATGTAATATAGCAAGTATTTTCATCTGAAGATGCTTTAAAAAGGTACGTTTTTTACTGTACTGATAAAATATATTTCATTATTATAACATTTTACTACATGAAAGTACAATAGTTTATTCTAAACTAAAAATTTAATCAAAAGATATTATTTTGCAAATTTCAGTAAATTTTTAAGATTATTTTTATCTTCTTATTAGTGAATATATTATTAAAATATTCTTTGATGAAATCCAATAAACTTTTTATACTAATAAGCAAAGAAATTAGGTGTATTTAGAAGTAAAAAATTTTAACTATTCAATTCACTTTCATATTGATATCTTATAGTTTAGTTCATGCAGAAATAAAAAAAAATTGAGCAAGAACTGAAGAATTGAGCATATGTAATTTTCAATATACATATGCATGTTATCTGTTTTAATGACAAAAATAAGCAAATACCATAGTAAAGTGATTCATCACAGATAAATTATTCATTAATATAACTATCATAAATGAGTCAAGTGCCAAGTCTGATTGTGAATCAACATATTCTATCTCTTTCTGGATAAAGTCTACTGACAATCAAATTTGTTGTAAATTGTCCAAGATTCTAATAGATGCAGAATGTTTTTTAACCTACACATTTAAAGTACTTTAGGATCACTTTAAAATAAGAACGAGCAACTAATATCTGAAACATGGCATTGATGTGAAAACAATTTTTGTAATGATACAAAAACAACTTTGTTGTGAATCTAATATATCAAGAATAATCAATGCTAGAATTGAAGAACAGACATGAATTTTTAATTGACATATTTTCAAATGCTAAACATAGCAAGGATAAAATAGTTACTATTCTAATAATACTTTAATTTCAACACACTTCTTTCCCCTTCAGACACAATTATGTTTTCTTCTGGTTTTATTATCATTTACATCTAATGTTTTAATTTTTGATTGTAATTAAAATTGCTTTTATATTAGAAATTCAATTCAATAGAAGAGTTTGCTGGTAGCTTATTGTGGATGATGTTTACCAACTTATTTCTTTTATATTTCTATACATTACACGCACACATATATTTGTAATTAATGGCTTTAAATATTTGAAACACAATCATCCCATGGTTGACAACCATGAGATAGTATGAATTAAAGAAAATACACAATTTTTTTTTCTGCCAACACAATTTTATAAACAGAAATAGCATTTAAATAATTATGAATTAGTTTTTAGAATTTAAAGAAAAGTTATCCTACCTTCGATTGGAGAAGGTATAATGCTTTGAAGCTCTGTTTTTTATCTTCATCACTACTTTCTAGAAGAACAACATTTTCATTCTTAACAAGAGGCTTTTTGCAATCCTCTATCTGTTCTGATTCACTCATTGAAGAAGAATCAAACAAACTAGGAGCATCATCAGGTTGGCTGAATAACTGGGATAGAGCTTCCTTTTCTACTTCGATTTGTTGTAGTCTTTCTTGCAGGGCACGCATTTGTGCTTCTTGTAATCTTTGTATGCGTTCTTGTTCTTCTTTTGAGCCGAAAGAGTTACAGCATCCAATTCATCTTCCAATTTTATATCTCTGCATATATATTAGAATACAGTATATTAATAAACATCTGTAACATACATCAGTATTGTTGGAATAGTTTTTTAATAATTAATTTAAAATCCTTTCAATGTTAAATAATAATTTTTTCATCATATAAAATCATCCAAATTAAAGGAAAATTACTAATGTTACACTTCAAAAATCATGAACTAAATATTAAATAATTATGAAATTTTATTTTAAATTCACAGCAGCCTTCTTATACTTAAAAAAATAAAGCTTAAAAAAAAGCATTTTAAAAATTTAACTCACCTAATATTACATCTTTCAAATTTTTTTCTTTTTTTGAGATTTTATCATCTCTTTTAGCACCTTTATCACCCAAATCATCTTTCTTATCTTTTTTTCATTTCACAGGATTCTTCTGAATTACTCAATGCAGCATCACTACAAGAATTATTTTCCCCATTCTCTTCAATAGCTGAATCACTTATTAGATTTGGGTCAGATTTATGGTCCATGCTGTCTGCAAGTTCACATTCAGATTTTATTTCTACTTTAAAATTTGAGGGCTCCTCTGGATTTTTCATATCAAAGGACAAGATTTCATTTTCATGAGAAAAAAATTAGTCTGCTCTCCAATAAAACCTTGACCTTCCATATCTCTAGAGACTGTTATATCCAAATCCATGGGAAAGATCTTATCTTCCAAAGAAAAATTTTTATCATCATTTTTTACTTCAGAAAATATATCAGATTTACAATCAACAGCTTCCTTTTTAAACTCTGAATTTGTCTTGCAAATGATTTCATTTTTTGACTCCGATTTAATAAAATTGAATGAACTTTTAGCTTCAATTTGCAATATTTCAGAGGGCTCATTATATATAAGTTCTTCAGACTTAGGCTTTGTTTCAGATTTAACAATTGATAGCAGGTTTGAAATGGGAAGGGTATTACAATTATCAGTGGTACAATCAAAAAACGAATTCCAACTTCATCAGAATCCAATAACATGTCCATTCGTTTGAGTTTATGTTTGCCATTATCATCAGTAATTAAGTTCTCATCTTCCCATTTCCTTTTAACATCATTTTTTACTTGGTTTTCATTTAGACATGTAATATTTGATATATTGCAGTCTTTTGTGCAATTATCAATATTCGAATGAACATCTTTAGTAGCGTGAAGGTCAACTGAAAAATATAAATAACATTCAAAATTTTTTTCATTATTTAATATTATGCATTTATTTTAATGACAGATATAGTTCAACAATTTTATCTATAAAACAAATATAAAAAATTTAAAAAGAGAAAGCCATATAACTAAAATTGGTTACAAATTTTATTTTAATATCAGAATTTTTATAAGAAGCAAATAGAAAATAAACAGTGACATTAAATTTCATTTAACAATATCAACAGTATCCATAGAGAAATATGTGAAAGAGTACAAGCTGGTAATTGAGCATTTTACACAAATAAAAAGTTGTGTAACATATTTATTTCACGAAAAACAAAACTTTTGATTTATAAGACTCTAATAAGGCCGACTGTCAAGTATGCTGGAGAAACGTGGACATTAAATGCTAAGAACTTGAATTACATCAAGACTTTTGAGAGGAAAATTGGGAAAACTTTTGGACAAAGAGTTGACAATAATATATGAATTACAAGACCAAACAAAGAAATTAAACACCTAATTAAAAATATACATTGTGCAATACATTAAATCACAAAGTATTCACTGGCTCAGACATGAGGGAAACACCATTAAAAGGAATATGTTATGTAAATTTTTCAATAGGAAGACCAAGGGAAAAGATGGATTTATAGTGTCAAAGTGGGTCTTAGACAACTGAAAATTATTAACTGGAAGAGATTGGCATTGGACAAATAGAAATAATATCAGAAAAATAAAAAACAGTAGACATTACATTATAAACTTCTTTCCAACTTTGAGTTGCAATGCTGATGAATAGTAGCATACTCCCCTTACTACATTATTCTTTGGTATACCCCATTTTTTTCCAACTATTTGGGAGACATCAGTTTCTCCAGATCCATAAAAATGTATTAAAAAAGGTTAACAGGAAATGCTGGTATCTAGCATGCTTTAATCAATTGCTCCTAGTTATTTTCTAGCACACCAAAATTTACCATTTTTGAAAGTGTAATATTTGTTTTGATTGCATCCATTAATTTTTAGACTAAAATATTCTGCAGTTTCCCTTCATAAACTGCTGATTGAGACCATTGCAATTTTCTGAACTATGTCATATTTTCAGAAACTGTGCATGACACAACATCCCTTCTTTTCCAGCAGAATATTTGAAAGGATACATCACATGGTTTGTTTATTATATTGTATTTTAATACAGTATATAAAATCACATGAATTTTTCTAACATTTATTTCAGAGATGGAGAAATAAACATTTCCACAACTTAAAAATTTACAGAATTTTAGCATAAAACTTTAGAACTGGCAGTTTAAAATTTTCAGAACAATATAACCCTGAAAGCATTAAAAATATCTTTTAGCCATTTTCTTTGAAAGTGATTAAGTTCACTTTCCGCAAAGACATATTTAGTTCAAAACTATACTACATAATTTCTCTACTTCACTTTCATATGTGTAACAACATAGTTAATGACATAAATATTTTCATTCATTCATTCATTGGAATTTTGTTGTTTCTGAATCATCATCAAAATATTCCATAGCTAGAGTGTAAATGCTATTAGTAGTGTGTTTTGTTTGTTCACTGAAGTTGAAATAAATGAGTATGAAACTTCTAAAATTACAATTTTTAATATTTCATAAATGTATGATTTTCTCATTTTGTTGACTTTGAAGAAAGTGGTGCAAGTCCATATGAGGTCATCAAAAGTAATTTTTTTAAACTAATATTTAAAAACGATTACATCATAAATTTAAATCAATTTAATTTTTAAAATGAGCAAATTAACATTTACCAATATTTTTCAAACCATTCAAATACAAATTCTTAAACATCTCCTTATAATATAAAATGGACTTAAATCACTTTCAATGCAATTATATTTATAATTTCATTAACTACATAAATTTATATTGACAAAATGATGTACATTTTGAAGGATTTTTTGGGGGAACAGTTGATAGACAAAGAGCTCATAGTTAATAATAGCGATGAATGCAATCAAAAATGGACTTACACCCCTTACATAGAACAGTCTTGGAATATTTTGCTTTTTTCCCTCTATATTATTTTTTCAACATTATTGAGATTTCTGTCAAGTATTACAACAGTACAGAAACTATTACATTTTGGTATAAAATAGTAGTTTACATATTGAAATAAAAATTTAAGTGACCATATACACTATAAAATGGAACATTGTAAAATATATATACTTTCAAGTGAAGCAAAACTTTCATCCCAATCTGTCAAATCCTGCAGCTGTGAATCTGCAGTTCCAGTACCCACTTCATTAGGCTGGGCATCATCAGATGGAAATACTTCCATTGCACAAAATGCTAAAGTTGTTACATCAGGATAAACTATTCTTTACACCTATATAAAATCATACATTAATAATGCATAATTTAATTAAAAAAATTCTGATATTTAATCACAGAAGAGAATAAAAAATTACATTTTTCAGCAGTAATTCAAAATAACAGTTACCATAAAACCTTAACTATGATAAGAGTATCACCATCATCATCATTGGCGCAACAGCCCAGTGTGGGCCAAGGCCGTCTACCTACTGGTAGATTTCGAGACAAGATGTTTTTCTTTTACGGGGTAGGGTTGTCAACTCTACGTCCAACGCTCACAGTCATGTAAGACCGGGACCTACGGCTTAAAGTGGATTTCGAACCACTACAAACATCCACGGCACCGCCGGGACACGAACCCGAAAACCTATGGTACCGAGCGCTAGTCACTGGAACTATGTCAAGAGTATATAAAAGAAACATAAAAAAAATCACACGAAAATTTGCTGCATTAGGTTGGCGTTTTTGCCATGAACTAATGTTCTTAAAATAAAAAAAGTAACATTTTTTCACTCAAAGTCAAATAAAGTTTGTAATAAAACCTTAGTTTGCCAACAGCAATAAAAAAAAAAAAATAAATATTTGATAATAAAATATAATTTATTAATAAAGTAAAAATCATTTTTGTTATTTCTATGAATGG
Organism: Caerostris extrusa; assembly: GCA_021605095.1. NCBI lineage: Eukaryota > Metazoa > Arthropoda > Arachnida > Araneae > Araneidae > Caerostris > Caerostris extrusa. The sequence continues at coordinate 68,082 of BPLR01000141.1, read as the reverse complement.
CAACATCATAAAAATTGTTTATATTCTATGTGCAGTGGCCAACATACCTTATAAGAACAATATCAGGATATATATTTCTGTTCTTATTTACTATAAATAAAAATTCTGCAAATAACTATCAAAGTAGCAGCAAAATAGTCATTATATGATTCAGAAAAAGAAGTTAGGAATTCCTCTAATTACAGTATTGTAACTCTAAAGAAATATTCAAAATATTCAGGTTGCAAGATTGGCAACTTAGTATTCTAGATTTCAACCCTTATTTTTATATCATTAAACCAAAAACCTAAATTTTTGTGGATATATGAAAATACATTTAAGTTTATTTTCCATATTTTCTATAGAAAATATTAAGTTAATAACAAACAGGATAAAGCAGTCCGTAATAAATTTATTATCAATATTTTCCCCTCATATTAAATATAAATTTTGTTTTGAACCGATTAGGTACCTATAAAAAGTATGAAAGAATTATACAATGAAGCAATTATTTATTCTTCAATTTTCAGGAATAAAGGGAGGAAAAGGGAAAGTAAATAAATTATACACTTTTTATCAATTGAAAATCTTAAAAATTCAAAATAGCTTTATATTTCCCTTATATAATAAATATTGAAATATAATATTTCATCTATTATATGTAATGAAATGTTCAAATTCAAACTCATCAAATTTCATTATACAAAAATATGTAATAAAAAATTTGTAACTTATAATGGCACAGTGTCATCAATTTTATAAAAAGTTAGTTAAAAGGGAAGTTAGGGTAAAAAGAAAAACTTTGTTCTTCAACTTCAACCATTTTAAAGTCAACTCGCAAAATATTCTTGTGTAGTCATGAATGTACTGAATTTTTGGAAGTTCAGTTGATAATAATAATAGAACTATGAAAAAATGATAGAGCAAATAATATACAGTTTTTTTTTTTTTTTTTTTTTTTTTTAACATTTACAATTTATTACTGAATTATTCTGTCTTAGTTTATTTAACCAATGTTTTAAAGATGAGTCAATTAATCGAAAATACTATGATAACAGCAAAACAATTTCAATAATAAGTCACAAGGCTGCATTTAAAGCTGTTTCTATGGTAATACAGTTGAAATGTCATTAACAATCCAAATATTAATAAACACAAATAGATAAATTATTTTTTTAAATTATTAGTGAAAAATGTGCTGCCAATAGGTTTTAATCTTAAATAGTTCATTTAAGTTACCTAATAAAAAAAAATTTGCTGTAGTTGGTAAGGTCATTTTACCAAATTTTCCACAATAATTGATCTTATTTTTTATGATTTTATTCAAGTATCTTTGTTAAAAAGAATAAGGAAAGGAGACTTGTTGATGGAATATTTGTATAGTGAATATTTAACAGAAAAATATGAGAGATACAGTTAATTAAGATAAGAAATCTGATTTTATTTTAATTATTATTGAAGAAATTCCTATATTGATATTATTTTTCAATAACTAAACTTCCAAAATTGTGTGCAACATACTTTAGCCCAGGAATCTCCAAACTACGGCCCACAAACCAATGATGGCCTGTGAGTAACATCGATCTGGCCACCACAAGTTATTTTGAGTACACTGTAAAATTTACAATGTACCATGATCTTGCTACAAAATGATGCAGTATACTTAAACTAACCTAGCATAATTGAACTTTTTGTGGAATTGCACTGCTTCCCAGAAGATGGTGCTGTACTACTGTACAGCAAGATGGCATCTCCATCACAATTACATGTCCATGACACTTGCCTGTAAATACTAACCAAAATTTCGAATGGAACAGATTACCCCCCCCAACACCAGATAATTCACTTGGTGGCTAGTTTTGAAACAAGCTAGCTGGATATTGGCCTTTGGTGATTAGTGGAGTAGTTGATGTGGCTCTTAGGCTAAAAAGTTTGGAGAAACCTGCTTTAATCTCATCCAATACTGAGTATTACTTATAATTAATTTTTATTATAGCATTTTGAATTAAAAGTTGTCAACAACCTATCATTGTTTTTTTTTAATGTATTATTAACATATTTATAATTTTTTAATCGCAGAGTCTGACAAATTTTTGGTGATTCAGTTATTTTCAAAAGACCTAAAGTCGTTTTATGACTCTAATAGTTCACTAGCCTCAAGGAGAAAATAGATATAATTTTACACATTTTTAAAACTCCCATTAACAAAAATCCAATATAAATAAATAATAATGAAAGCAACTCTGTAATTATCAAAAACAGTAATTTGTAAGCTTTTAAGCTCATTTACTTCTCCCAACCATAGTCTGAAACAAAAGTTTAAACTGAATTTTTTTTTCTTTTAAATATTCTATATTAATATTTATATTCCAGAAAATAAAGACATAAGTGATTTTTTAAAAATGGGAAGGGGATAAATAGATTGGCCCTATTACCATGTGATTACTTTTGTTGTAAAATAAATGGTGCAAAATTAAAAAACAAATTTTATCAAATTTTCTAATAATGTTACATATCAGAAATGCTATAATATATATTTTGCTGAGAAAGAAATTACATCCGAGTAATATTAAAATAACCATAGATAATTACTCACACAAGATAGTGTTTTGAACAGTTTCTTTAAACTCCCAAAGGAATTGGTTATCTGTCTAAATTTCTTTGGAGCCATCTGTTACTATAAGAAATTACATTAAAATAAATTTTGAAATTAAACAAATTCACAGAATAATTACACCAGTTTATAAAAAAAAAAATTGGTACTTACGTACTAACGGTACCTTGGCGATTTTAAGTGTCGCCAATGGAACCCCTGCAGATTTGGCGGTTTTTCAGTGGCACCAATACAGTAACCCCCTGCAGATTTGGCGCTTTTTAAGTGGCGGCAATCTTAACGGCTGTAGATTTGCTGAGTTTCGACGCCATATTGTTGTGATACGAAAATGCGTATTTGGGATTTGCCAGAAACAGAATAAAATGCAATTTTATTTTTTTCAGGAGCAAAATATTTTACCAAAACAACGAAAATGTCCCAATTCCCATGACATGAAACTTTATTTTGGTGAACGTAAGTTTTTGAAATGCAATTTCAGTCAATGTGCTCATCGTGTGGGATTCCGAAAAGACAACTGGTTTGTAGGAAGCAGAATTCCATTTCGTACAGCTTTGAAATTCATATACTGCTGATGCGAGGAGTTGACGTCGATTAAATTTTGTGAAAAGCAACTTGATATATCGGATAAAACTGTTATAGATTGGAACAATTACATGCGTGAATTCTGTGTCTTGGATATGGTGAATAAACCAAAAAAAAAGGTAGGTGGACCAGATTGCATTGTGGAAATTGATGAAAGTTTGTTTACTAAACGTAAAAGTCGTTGTGGTCGGCATTTTTAAATCGTTTTGATTTTAAATGAAGTGTTTTATATATTTCATTGTTTTGAATAAAAATATTTTGAAAGCGTTTTGGCGCCACTTAAAAAACCGCCAAATCTGTAGCGGCGGTAGCCGTTAAGATTGCCGCCACTTAAAAGCGCCAAATCTGCAGGGGTTACTGTATTGGTGCCACTGAAAAACCGTCAAATCTGCAGGGGGTTCCATTGGCGACACTTAAAATCGCCAAGGTACCGTTAGTACGTAAATACCAAAAAATTATACCTAATTTTTTAAAATATCTTATTTATTATTATTATTTTTTTCCTTACAACTACAAGAACTCTCTAAGAGAACCAGTTATTCTTTCAATATATGTTTCAAATCAGTGTATGAAAACAACCAACACCGAAAAAAAAAAAAAAATTTACTCATTTGAAATGCTCGTTTAAATTTTTAAGAAACAAATTCTAATTTGCACTTAAAAGTTATTAGTATAGTGGTGCTTATTATATCATGCCAGTCAAGAGATAAAGAAAAGTATGATGATAAGCTAGTGATATAATGGGCTGTTGGTGTATCGATGGGCTACTATAATATAAATTTAATGTAATGGCCATTTGAACATTTTTTTAATTATTTGTAAATTTATTATTTTACAAATGGTATTTTATTTTTTATTAAATTTTTTTAGATATTTCCCAAAAAAATACTTTTACTGCAATTTAGAAGCAAATAAAATTCTTAATTAACTTTTAACAGATTAATACCTGATGTTCAATGCAAAAATTGGCTTATGGTGATTCACCAAGCAAATTTAGTATTAACTTTCTCTACAATAATTAAATTTGGAAGAAGCTGAGTATATTATATTTGGGAGTGGATATTCAATTTAAATAGGATAATATGACTAATTAATAGTAATAAAAATTAAGAGAATCACTTCGAGTTAAACACTGATTTGATTATACACAGTCCATATTTTTATTGGAGTTTCATTATGTTAATTTTTTTTAAAGCTAGGATCAATTTTTGTATTGAGTAGTGATCAGTGTAGTTGAGTTATATATCAGATTCTTTTAGTTTTACTGTTGCTTTTATTATTAATATTATTGTCAATTTTTTTTATACAATTTTCAAAAAGTTTTAACTCCATAAGATATAAGAAAACATCCAATTTAAGGCATTGCTCTTTTGTCAGCATAAATTAATTTTTGAATTAATTGTAGTAATAAATTCCATTGATTTCATCAACACCTTTTGTCAAGTTGTAGAATCCACTTATTGATGAAAATGTTTAAGTAAACATCACAATATTTTCATTTAATTTTCTTAACTTACCAAATTTGTTCCAAATTGAACAAAAAGGCATGCAGATATCACATATTCATAATTTTATGAAAACTAATTTTTTTTTTTAATCTAAGAAATTACGATAGTAAATATTTTGACCATTCCTGAAAGCATAAAAAGAATGCAGTCATGGGTACGACACACTTAACATGTATGCTCATAGCTTATAGACAGCGTACGAGCATCATTTTTTTTTTTTGCCCATGTCATGCAATTTTAATGAAACCATAAAAACTTCATGCTTCAATATGTTGCATATAATGCCAAAATGGGAAAAAAAAAAAAAAATTAAGGCACTGTTCTTTAATATGCTATATTAAAACATTATTTCCAAATTAACATTTCTGTATCCAAGATGATGAAGTAGAAGATAGAATTACGATGGATGAAGAAACATGAATTTTGTAATCTATATAAAATATTTCGGTTTGTGCGATTAATAATTTTATAAGTTATAGATTGCTTAATTTATTTCATCAAAGGTGGAAAGTTTCAGTAAAGTTCATCAGTAATCAGAACATCAAAAAAATATAAAAATCTCATTACACATGCACAAAGGAAAAAATATGGTAAACTGTAATATTTATCTTATTATTAATAACATAATTTTTTTCCCCATGAATATATCATTATTATGGACAAATCATAATAATTGACATCTGTTTTATGTGCATTTCAAAATTATGTATGCATTAATTACTTATATAATAAAATTTATCTTGTGTGTAATTATGTTAAAGCTATTTTTTCAGACTTTAATATAAAACTTTAATAGTCTTTTTTTCTCTCAATGTAAAACTGGATGAGTTACATCTCAATTTGGAAAAATGTGGTGTTTGTTGGTTATAAGAAGGAGAGGGGTAGGGACATAAAGTGAAGAAGCTGGATTTTTTTTTTTTAAAATAAATGAGAACCTTATTGTCCGATTATGATTGAAGTATTTTCTGAAGAGCAGTAACTAATAAAACTGACAGATAATACAGTTTTTTAAATTTGGTTAAAAAAATATATGACTTTTTAGGTAAAGAAACAACATCTATTGAATTTTACACTAATTATTTCAGATTTCTTTATTTTTTTAAAAATTATCATAGTTATGAAAGAATAAATAAAAAAAGTTAAATAATATTAATAAGAATAAAACTTCCCTTAAAATTTAAATGGAATCTTTAATAAATGAAGAAAATTATATAATAATAAAAGCATAAACCTCCAATTTATTTCAACATTATGTCATTCACTTCAGTAAAAAGTTTTTTGAATAACATGAATGTTTCTGTTTAAATAACGCATTAACTAATTTTTTCAAAAATAGAATTAGATATAGAACTGTAATCTTTACTTTAATATATATTAAGATAGCACAGCAAGGAAATCAATCTATAAGAAGAAATTTATAGAATAAAGGATTTTTTTTTTTTTTAAGTTACTTGAAATATAAGCCAGAATAAAACCATTTGTAGGAGATTTTATTGATTGATTTTTTTATACACAAATAGTAATTGTATTTTAACATTTAATACTAGTACTATTATTATTCAATGTTTATAGCACTAATAAATTTAGCAACCATTATTTATCACCAATAACTCAAATAAAATTAAGCATACTACAAAATAAATAGGAAAATTTAAAAATTTAAGCATGAAACTAAATGAATTTTACATATATTAATAAAAAAAAATTCTTTACAATTTTTATTTTTGATTTACTATTAGTTTTCTATATTTAAATTATATACTAATGTTTATTAGTAAAATCTTCAAATAATATCACATATATTTTCCAGAATAATACAAATAAGCATCTTATTAAAAAAATTTTACAACAGAATTTGGAAAGCCTGGAATTTAAGTGTCTTACTCACAATACAAATTAGATTATAATTACTTACTTTTTTATTCAGGAACTACAAAAATGTTTCAAAACAGGTTATTGAAAGCTTTAATCAATATTTCATATATTTAAGGTATTTATTTCCTATATTCAAATTTCTTAGAGCAGGATCTTTTTAATATAAATTTAATTTCATTCATCATTCATTTCACCACATAATAAAAAAACCATGTCATATTGATTATATCAAATAAAATAAAATCTGAGCCAAAGCAAATGAAAAACAAGACTACATAAACATTATTTTACTAATACATATGTTAATATGCAAGATTCTTTTATTTATCATTACTTGGGATTTCATATCAACACAACCAAGAAATGAATAAATTTTATGTAATTATATTGAGTCATAGAGTGATTTTTTTTTTTTTTTTTTTTAATGCTACATTCATACTCTTAAAATAATTGTAGGAGCACAACTATTTTAACAAACCAAAATTATTTATTAAACAGAACATTTGCTTTTATTTACAGTGTTCGATGTAAGATTTTGTTGAAACTAGTAATGTATTGCCTATAAGTATAAAATCAAATTGAGGCCCAAGATTTGGCATAAAAAGTAACTTCAAAAACAATGAAGCAACCTCTTTCTGAAAAAAAAAAATTTTCTTCCAAACCACAACTGGATAAAATAGCAGCAGCCTAATGACAAGCATAAATTTCGAACTAAATAAGTGAAATTTGATATGTTTAATATAACAAAATTTTGTAGCATAAAATAAATATTAATCAATAATTTTCTTAGAGTAGAAAATAATTATTTCCCTCCTTCCTCAGATATTACGAAATGTTTTTTAGAAAAATATATTTCAAATATAAAAGAAAATTAATAGAAAATACAAGTTAGAAATGAGCACATTCCTAATTACCTTTTTTTTTTTTTTTTTTTTTTTTAATCAAATCAATTTATGTATAAACATCATACTTAATATATACATCATATTTTAACAAATATTATGGGGAAAAAAATCATGAAGTTAGTTAATAATAGTTACATTAAATATTTTTTTATATTAAGATTTCTTAAACTTTGAAAAAATTTCCTTCAATCCATGATGGAGAATAGCATTTCTATCAAAGAATTCCGTATAAAAAAATTTTTGAAACTCTTTTAACACACATAAATGAGGAATTAAAAACATAATAATAATCCCCAAATTCTTTGAATATTTCAAAAATGTTTTTGCACATACAATTTTTTTAATGTTCTTCTAAGTGTAGTTATATCTTAAGTATAAATTACTATATTATAAATCAAACAAACAAAAATAATAATTCTTCGGAAAAATACATATCATAAAAATTATCAGTAAATCAGTTATTGTAACGTTCAATTAAAATGTTCATGATACACATACAACAGCAACCACACGTCCATTATTCAAGTAAATATTTGCGTTGTAAGTCAACAAAATTAAAAATAAATTACATATAAATCATTTACTTTCCAATAATTGCAAATGCAACCTAAATTTTTCTCTTTTGACAAGAGTTGTATTTGAGCAGCCGACTAAATAATTAAAATTTCACATTGTGTGGGGGGAAAAAAAAAAAAGACTCAAAGAAAAAAAGTTAAAAATATTTTATACTCAAAACTAATTTTCTAATAAAAATTGTTATTCAAGATGAACTGTTAGAACTTCTTATCGATTGTCAGAAAAATTTTAATTACTAGAAAGAGAAAGGGGAAAACCTTTCTATTGCTAAAAATCTACACATTGAATGTTTGTTTTGTTGCTGTTTGATACATAAAACTGTAAAGAAAGAAAAGCTTTTCATTCGAAAACTAGGTAATTGGGATAAAAAAAAAATGAAGAATAGATACAGAGAACGTGATACAGTCATTTGTTTTTATACATAAACAACTAAAAACTGAACAACAAACAATATTTACTTACTTCATACGCCTTACATTGATCTGTCGTAACGCTTTAATTCCTTCGATTATTAAAAAACTTTGAATATTTTTGCTTATATAACACAAAGTTTACAAATGTTTCATCAGCGACGCATTTTAATAAAACAGAGAAATTAAGTAACATTTCACAGTCGCCATTTCGATGTTAAAGAGGATCCGATCAGGCAAGTCGGACATGATTTACCCTAGTAGCCCCATCTATTACTGCTTCTGTTCTTTGAGAATATTGGGGAAAAAAAAAAAACTACTCTCGATAGAAAGGCATCACCATGTTTAATTTCTTCATGACTAATGATATTTTTTCGTAATAATAATTTACAGTTCTTATATAGTTTAATATAAATGTATAGATCAATTCATTTATAAAATAGGATAGAAATTGATTGAATTTAAGTCTCACTAGAACTACATTAGTAGATAATTTGTGGCAGCCTGAGATCATCTCAACACAAGAGAAGCTAAGACAATGAAATTTGTAGTTAAACACAATAATTAGAATTGACAGAGGTTATTCATTATTCGCTAAAAAACAAATAATAAAAATTCACCTTTCATTTTTATTAACAGACCACCCTTCGATTTAAAGATACGATAGGTAAAATAAAAGAAATCTTAGACAGAGAATGTTTGTGTATAACTTAAGAACATTTTCTTCTCTGAAAAAGAACAAAATACTGTTAAAGAAAGGTGTTATAATGATTTATATTTTCTCACAATTAAAACTAAAACGCAAAGAAACTTTTCTTAAGATGTACATATTTAGAAAAAGGATTAATGAAAACAAGCAAAAGTTATTATATTTAAATTTTAGAAATAGCAGAAGTTTTCAATATTATCATTTATCTGAATTAAGATTTTTTACTTTTCTTATTTTAATCCCTGTAACTATTTCAGATTATAAATTACACAATTATTTTCTCTAAATTTAATCTTTCTTAAGATTCCAAATATAAAACTTATTGTTTATTGACAATAGAAAGAGAGGTAAAAAGAACTTTTAGCTATGCTTATTTACACAAATATTGCAAGTGTCTTGCAAATCGGTCGTAAGACATAATATAACAGGAATATTTGTTTGCGAATCGAAACTTGTCTTTGTTAAATTGAGTTGCAGTCTAGCTCCATACAGTTGAGTTGAGTTACAATTACTAAGTTGAATAAAGAGGTGGAGTGCCTGAACGCGAAGCGTTCATCTACTCAATCGAATGTGATAGAAGTAGGAAAGAAAAGTCACGATGAATAGATAATGGCAATCGTATGAATTGAGAAGAAAAAAAAAGAAAGAAAGAAAATGAAAAAATATTGGTGATGAAAATGTAACATGAAATTTATGATCAGTAAAGAGCGCAGAACGATGGAGTAAAAAGCAAAAAAATATAATTCACACAAAGGAGTGTATATAAAAGAATAAAATCAACTGCAATCACCGAAGAACTCAAAAGGATAGTTGAGGCTAGTAGGAAGAAAAAAAAAACAAAAAACAAATTGGGGTAGAGTGAAATAAATTATAACGATCAAAAGGCTCGTTAAGCAGCCAAGGTCAAAGTACATTGGAGAAGAGCGAACTGCTACTGTCAGTTTGTTTAGGTAATAAATCTTACAGAGCAGAAAAGAATATGCATTGAAGTAAAATATCTAAAACGCACGCGATGGGTGAGGAAAGGGGAATAAACCATTGGAATAAAAAATGGAAGTGAAAGAGAATTGATATTGGATGTTATTAAACTCAAGTAGGAAAAAAAAAGTGAACTGGAAATTATGGTGATTTAAGGCTTCGATTTCATTTAGAAGTAGAATAAGGATACTTACATTTTCCATTCAATTACGTAAATATAGTTTGTACCTTGATGAGAGGATTTTCGTGTGTAGCAATAGTATTGAAGAAATTTCTAGAATGTTTTGTAATATAGTTGTCAATAGAATCAATTTTTAAATCTTGATGAATTGTAAAGTTCCGGACAAACCAGGGTGCACCAGTGATGATACGACGAAGTTTGTTTTGAATAATTTTAACAGATTTTTTGTTAGATTTTGCAGCTAGATCCCAGATTGGGGTAGCGTAATTCTGTTTGAATGGCACTGAAATTTTGAAATCTACGTTCGAACTCAAAATGCAGTTTTTTCGAGCTATCTTCATAATTCTTAAGCTTCTCTTCATTTACAGAGGATATTGAATTTAACCTCTTGAAATGAGATAATAATAATAATTCTTTTAATGAAAAAATATTATTTAATCAAAGTAGAAAAGGAGATAGATGTATAATACATAAATATATATTTCTTTTAATTTGCCTTGGACAGGCTAATTAAAATTCTATCCGCGGGCCGGATAGAACCTTCCGGTTGGCCCGCAGGCCGTAGTAGAACCTTCCGGAGTTGGCCCGCGGGCCGTAGTTTGCCCATCCCTGCTCTAGAGTATTCAGAAAATTTTGATGACATAAAAAATAGAAGCCCCTTGAGCAAGAGCAGCAGAATCGTCAGCAAATAGGCGAGCGGAAATGTTAGTGCATTGAGGAAAGTCGTAGGTAAAGATATTGTAGACGATAGGACTGAGCACGCTTCCTTGAGGTGTATCAGCTCGAATACGACCAATTGTGGAGAATTCATTTTGAAGTTGAACTTGAAAAGTTCTATTTTTAAGATAACTTGTAATGATAAGTGTGATCCAAGTTGGAAATTGTAATATGATCCTTTTGTAGATCAGACTATAGTACCACAATCGAACGAAAGCTTTTTTTGACATCTAGGAAGACGCCTCCTGTGAAAATTTTATAGTTAAATCCTTCAATGATGATATTGGTGACGCGTAGAAGTTGATGACAAGTTGAATATTGTTGACGAAAACCAAATTGTTCTGCTGGAATTATGGAATTTTTATTGCAGAAAGAAGTAATATGTTTCAATAAGAGTTTTTCGTAAAGTTTTCCAACACAGCTAAGGAGACTGATGGGACAATAATTTTGAGGAAATTTGCTGTCCTGGCCAGGTTTAGGAAACATAATGATATTTGCTTTTTTTTTTTCAGATAGGAGGGCAGTAGTGAAATTTAGTACAGCTGTTGTAGATTTTTGCAAGATGAGTAATGGCATTGAGGAGGAATCGTCTTAGAATCTTCAAGATACTCTTCTTGTAAGACTCTCTGTCTCTTTAGTTAACTAGACTGCGGAAGGGAATTGCTCTGATTTTTCAATTTCTTCTGCTCAACTAAAAGATATTTTCAAAGGGAGGATTCTTAGAATTGATCCCAATAATTTAGAATAGTTAGCCATTTGTTCAGAGGGAATACATTTTCTCTTTCTTTTCGAAGTATTTGATTTACGATGCCGACTAATTTATCCCACTACCGCACCAAGGTCATTGTATTCTCTTCAGAATGCTGCGTAAAAGAATTTCATCAATTCTATCAATAGCGTCTAGGGCATTAGAGGCAGCAACAAAATTCATATTGTGTTTTTTCTTTCTAGAAATGATTCTGTTAAAAAAACGATTCAGTGGGTATATTTGTCATTGTTCTAAATTGATAGCTCAGTAGACAGCATACACCACCAACCATATTTTAATTTCCCCTTTTACAAACAATGGGGCAGCCAAGTCTATTCATAGGACTTCGAACATAGCTGAATAATTTAACTCGTCGAATTATTTTCCTGCCATTGGTTATTTAATAACGTTCTCTTAAGATATTTAACAAAATTTAAGCATCATCATCAACATTTTTCTGTCATCATGAGTGTCTCAACGACTGAAGGATGAATAATTTTACAATAAAAAATGAATCTTCTCACCCAGGTAACCATTCGAACTTATTCGTTATATCATGAAGAGTGTCTGTAGTACCATTTCCTTTCATGACATTCCCAATGGTTATTGTCTACTACGAAGGAATTATAACAGTTATATACGAATCTCTGATTCGAAAATGTTGGTTCTCCTTCTTTCTTTCAATACAGCTTTCAAATCATAAGTCGATTTTCTGGAAGGCCAATTAATTTGATTATCTTTCGGCCAAGAAGGATCCTCCCACTGCCTAAGCATCATTAGTTGTTGAACACAGCAGCCCCTAGGTGACAGATCAGACGGTTAAATATACCAGGCACATATCGCCAACATTCAGGTGCTGTCAGATTCCTGAATTCTATGACGCGATTGCTTACGAATATCGACCATACTTCTTCGATGTGTTTGTAAGAAAGACTGTTGAGGAATCTGTTCAGAAATTAAGGCTTATGTTTCTTTAATCCGAATGAGTACTTATACTACAGAAACTCACGATCGTACTTCATTGAGTGTTGCCATCAACTCTAAGCTTGGTATAGAAACATATTTAGATGGAGTAACTCGATATCTTGCTTCTAAAAGATTAATTTGTGTTTTTTGCTCCTTTTCCCTTCTAATAAGCAGGATATGCATGACCAGGGAAATAAATGTATGACCAACATGATATACAGAACTTTTTCAATAGAGGAAGCTTTTAAACCAACCTACGAATTTATTTTCAATGTCAGTATCAACTTTTGAATATCAAGAGATTTCTTGCTTGCATATTTTTTTTTTTTTTTTTGGGGGGCAACAACTTTGGGAATGACAAAGTAGAATAGGAAAATCTTATGCGTAGCTGACAAAATTGATCTTTTAGTGATGTCACTCAGCTGGAAATGTTTTACCCAATCTAATTTTTTTAAAAGTCAGTCATCTTTTTGATTCCAAGATATTCCCAATACTTTTAATGGAAAGACATATCATTCTCCTGCATACTTACTATCAATTCCTTAAATTTCTCCTCTGACATAATGGTTTTACCGTTTTCTATGAATTGTTCAAAATCATTTTCCTTATCAACACTTGCTACTACATTGTCGTGTCATGTCCATTTGTATTTGAAAATACCTTAAATGTGTGTGTGGTGTAAACTAATCAGCCTTTTATCTTAAACTCCTATCAAAAATAATAAAAAGGGCTGATGAACTGAAGTGCATAAAAAAGTGTGGATGAGATCAAGACGGACGATGATGAGAGGAGAAGAAAAATCGAAATCATAACCATGATGGAGTTGAACTAATGGCCTGTATGGCATTAGTTCAACTCCATCATGGTTATGATCTCGATTGTGTAATAGAGTAAAAAGCTGTCCTCGTGAGAGTCCATAAGTTCCGGAAAAAATAAGGTACCGAGATACGAATCCCTATGCAGCGACCTGTTGCGAGAGTCAAGTCCAGGAGAAGAGGCTCCCTGCCTGCGATGTTGATGCACACAGACATACCCTCCTTATTATTAGCCCCTGTTGCCTCGATCTTTTAAGAAGGTGTGGGATTTGCTCGCCTTTGTTGCTAAAGGGGAAACGTGATTCCGAAACCCTTCACGTATGGACTTTGGAACAAGTTTCCCTTTAATAGAAAAATAATCATAGTATACCAGTGCTCCACAAGCTGTTTAAGGATTTTTAATGTGTCAATGCATTGTTGTATTGTATAAATTAATTTTCGTAAACCTGATGCTGATTCATGCTTTAATACAGGCTGTGAAACTAATTTATTTAATGCTGCATTTATTATTTCTGTTTCGTTTTCATAAAGCTTAGTGAGTGCATTCCAAGATTCCAAGATCAAATGAGAATTTCGAAAGAAATTCTCATTTGAAATTTGAATTGATTGCAATAAAGTAGCTGCTTCGCCTTTCACAGAAAGTTTAAGATATTGTAATTTCTGACTATCACACAAAGATTCATTATTTCCTACACTGGCAGGAAATAAATCACGAAATGAGATCTAGTCAATATAATTAGAAGTAAACACTGGTAATTCTACACGAGGGAGTTTTAAACTATTTACATTAGTATTAACTTTACTTTCATATGCATTATAAATATTATTATTCTTTATAAGTTTCTTTAATTCATCTTTTAACGTAATTTTTAATTAATCTAATTTAGAAAAATGTTCTTGCATTTCATGTTCGTATTTATCAAATTCTTTGTCTAGATAAGAACAAAGAATATCATTAGTTAATTTGTTTACTTCACCATCTAAAGCATTTACGTCATTTTCAAGCACTTCAATAACATAAATAGAATTTTCTTGATTTTGTAAATTATTTAACATCTTCCATCTATCTTACTATAAACATCTACCATCATTTGACCGAATCAGTCTTTTAACGATACAATTACATTTGGTTAGGGCCTGAATGGCCGAGTGGCTAGCGCTCTGGCGCTCGGTACCACAGGGTTCGAGTCCCGGCGGTGCCATGGATGTTTGTAGTGGTTCGGAATCCACTTTAAACCGTAGGTCCCGGTGTAACACGATCGTAGAGCGTTGTGGAGAGTGACATATTAAAAATAAGGAAAAACTAACTGTTCATATATATATAGTGATTAGGGGATTTTAGTCCTTGTTGCTTCATATACCACTTCAATCATCATCACATTTGGATAACTTAGACCATTTAACGGAAAGCTATATTCTAGAGATTTGGTACCTTCTTCAGCAGGTTGAATTAGATATTGCAATCTGCCCCTTGAGCTAAACTGAAATTTTCATGTATTTTGAAGACTCATTTTTTGACTCATCGTGCAAGACTCATTCGCTTGTGTTTCACAGTAAAAAAGGTGAAATATTGTTCTACGTATGGCTGTGTCGATAAATTTGTGAAAGAAGGATTTTATGCTTTCAAAAAGTAAACAGGAATTTATTATTTTTATTATTGAATGGATAATAGTAATTTGAGTATAACCGGGTTTATATCGTAGCCTGTATCATATTGCAGAATGTTAAAGAGATCATTTTTTTTTTGATGAACAACTATAATAATCATATTTTGATCAGAAATAATTTTAAACAACTTTAAATTATTTGTAGTCATGCATTTTTGTAACTTGCGATGGTTGTATTTTTGACAACTTTCTGTATTATCGTCGAGAAAGAAAAAAATAGTCTTATTATGCAACGATTTTCACAACAAATGCTTTATTCTTTTTAAACTCTAATTGAATGCAAGTTGAAAGTTTTTAAATTGTCTTTTATAATCTATCAATAAATTATTATCATGTTTTTTTAATTATATTACGTTTGTAATTAATTATATTACGTTTGTACGTTTGCATATTTTTGATTATTAAATATATGTTCATTAATCTAAAAAGTTCATAAATATCCTTCTAAAAAATAGGGTAGCGAAAAAAATTTTTAAATTGCTTTTATAACCTTTTTTTTTTCATGCTGAAAGTTAATCTTTTGTTATTAATATTGTGTATTTTCTTTTTTTTGTTTATTCACATTTTTCTTTTAAACATTTTCTTTTTACAATTTTGTAAGTACTATAATTACTTTTATTCAATTTTTATTGATTATATACTTGTATTTTTCAAAAATGTTTTCTTATACAAGGTGAGTATAAAAAATTTTTCTCGATATATAAGCGCTAGCTATCATACAATTCACAAAAACTGAACAAAAGTTTGGTTTAAGGTATTTTGAGGTACGCCTTCCAGAATTATATAAAAAACAATAGTTAAACTCTAAAGGTTACGGTGGCAACATTTAAAAATTTCAAATGGCAACACCAACTTTTTTTTTTTGGAATGTGATTTCTGACACGAAATAAATAAATGGCGTTGGAACCCTACCTATAGCACGAAAATCAACGGAATTAGACAGACTAAGAAGAAAAGTGAAAACAACCAATAATTACAGGGAAGCAACAGAAAGCAAAAATGTTCCTTTGTTTCACAAATTTTCTATGTGAACTCCTTCACATATGATGACATTTTGCATGCTACAGATGGTGGATAGAACTGAAGCATGTACCATGGCAAGAGGAATCTGTTGAATCTGACGTCTGATGGCATCTTTCAAATCAGATACAATTTGCGGATTTCAGGTATCTTCACAACTAGATATCTGTGGGAGTGAGATCGGGAGACTCTTGTATTCTCTCTCTTGCATTCACAAGACGGTAGATAAAGCATTCACTGTTGCAAATCAGGAATTAATCAACATTTCTAGATAGTAAGAATTCCTTACCTTCGGTAGTAATCTTTTCAAAAGTAGGGATCGAGAATGAAAGTGCTTGCTATACCGCACCGCATAGTTCCTTTTTCTTCGCGTTACGGAAGTGCAACAACAGCATCATCAACCATACATTATCCTCTGTCCAGTGCACGCTGTTCTTCGCATTAAATTTACCAGTCAACGAGAAATTGACCTCTTCCGTTCACAGAATGCGTAAAGTCCAGCTGTTATCATCATCATTCCCGATGAAGAATTAATTCCAAAAATATAGCTGTAGTTTGTATCACCCGCTTGCAACAGCCGGATACACTGGAACCGATACGGAAACATGTGGAGCACAGAATCTTGTAGACCGTAGAATATGACAACTGCTGAACGAGGGAAATACGCGTGCACTTGCAAGACAAACTTCACTTGTTTCATGAACTTCTGCAACAGTCTCTAGAGGAACGGAATCTCTCGCATGTACAACCAGTTTCTTCCACTTTGCGTATCAAGTCCATACAGCTACTACAGAACACGGGCCTCGGGTGGCCCATGGTTTCTGTGGTAGACACGCAATGCCTCTACGACGTCCATTCAAGTATTAATTCTTTACAATTTCTCCTCGTTATTTCCGTAAAAGCGGCATGTTTTTCAGGGGTTCAAGAAACGGCCGTACGCAGCACGCATTTCACAGTGCCTTTTCTTTCACCTAGTGCAGGGGTCGGCAACCTTTTGAGTCGGAAGAGCCAAAAAATCACAATTTACAAAATTTCAAAGTTTTTAAAGAGCCACAAAATTTTTTTGCCAACAATAAATAGTACTCGCATAAATAAATTTTTTTGATAAAAAACTAATCTATTTATTCATAAGAAAAATATCTATTTATTCATATATAAGTAGTGTTTTTCACAACAAATTAGGTTATATATGGCATTATTAGATAATTACTTATTATTTAAGTAAAAATTAAATCAATTAAACATTTACTTACAACACTAACTTGTACTTCAATAACAAACAATCGGGCAAACAAATTCAATGGGAGCGATGGCTTTGCATGGTAATTCAAGTAGAAAATTTAAACTTTACTGAACAATGTAACTTGTACTTAAAATAAAAAAAAACAATAACATACATTTGAGCAAACAAATTCAATGGGAGCGTTGGCTTTGCATGGCCTTAGAAAGTTTGGATAAATTTGTCTCATAATTATTGTTTTAAGTTTCAAACACGACTCTAAATTTTCTTTTTATTAGTTGGCTTCTCTTTTACTTTTAATTATATTCATTCAAGAGAACGCTTGCTCGCACAAATATGTCGATCCGAAGATAGTTAGCTCTCCAAATGCCAACTTCTTCACCTCACTGTAGCAATCTGGAAGACTATTCCATGCGTCGAATATAAGTGCCTCAACTCGCGGCATTTCTTTTAAAGCTGTCCACTTTTGTTGCATTAAGTACATACATTTCTGTACCTCCAACTCTTCCAACTTGCTTTTCAACTCTGTAAATTTTCCGCTCCACAAAGCTTTACTTTTTTAAATCGATCATTTGCATTTCTAGAGATCCAGTATCAATTCCAAATGGCTCAATGTGGATTTCGTTACTACTTGTGTTGAGAGGATTTACTATGAATGCTAGAGGGGTTTTGAATTGCTGAAATCTGTTAGAAAATTCATCTTTAATTTTTTTTTATAACTGTGCTGAAGTACCTCGTGTCAACAGTTGCACTGATTTTATCTCGATATTGCTTTAGAAATTGAAAATGAAGTAATTTACCGCTGTGAATATCTTCTGCAAAAAGAATTAATTTTCTTCAAAACAAACCAATTCTTCTACCAAAACATAGGCTGGGTTTCCCTTTCCTTGCAGTTATAGATTGAGCTCATTTAATTTCGTTGTGATATCCACCATAAAGTAAAATTTTTGCAACCATTTGTTGTTCTCTAATTCAGGGTGATTAATGCCTTTTCATTTAGGAATGTATTTATTTCATTCAAGCACAAAAGCAAAATGTTTCAACACCTTACCTTTGGAAAGCCATCTCACTTTATTGTGAAGAAGGATGTCGGAATACTAAGTCTCCTTTCGTTTAAGAATTCTTTAAAAACTGACGATGGTAGAATGCTTTGACAAGATGCTGTTAACAATCTTGATTACCAAATTCATGACCTCAACTATTTCAGCCCGAAATGTTTGGGCACAAAAGCGCTTCTTGGTGTATTATACAGTGAAACGTAAGAATGTCGTGGCTTATTTTGCTATGAAGAATCGTTGTTGCCCTTTATTTTTTCCTGTCATACTTCTGGCTTCATCAGTGGCTATTGAAACGATTTTATTTAAATCGATCTTATTGTCTTCAAGGCATTTTTGCACGGCATTCGCTATATCTTCCCCCTCTAGTTTGTCCCGAGAGTGGTAGCAATCCTAGAAGTTCTTCTTTGGACCTTGGGAAGACATATACCTGACAAAAAGTGTAACTTGTGCCGTGTCTTTTATGTAGCAAGACTCATCTATAGCAAGTGATAATGCAGAAGAAAGTTTAATATCTTCCACCTGCAAATATGTTACATTTGAAGACATTTTAGCTATTCTATCTTGTACTGTTTTAGCGGATAGTGGCAAATCTTTGATTTTTAAAGATTTCTGGTTTGTTTTTGAAATTACGAAACAGTTCTTCAGATGCACTTATGAAGCAATCTTTGACATACTCACCAGCTGTGAATGGTTTGCCTTTTTTGCAATTTCTAGTGATACCGCGAAGCTTTCAAAATTAACATTACTTGTAGATTGCGTCCAGTTACTTAACATGAAACTTGATTGCTGTTTTTGGAGCTCGCCGACAGCTTTTTTTTTCGTTCTTCGCCAGCTGGATATTTACTAACAAACTGAGTATGTTTTTAGTGAAGTGTCTCTCTAAATTTGATTTCTTATTGTGTGCGAGTTTTTCATTGTAAATGAGACAAGTCGGAAGCCCAAAGTTGTATACGAAAGCGAACGACTCCGACCAATTCCGATTGAATTTTCGATGCCTAAGTAAATACATACGAGAATCTGGGCATAATAAAATATAATTTATCAAAAAACATTTTACAACGATATTTCCCAATTAAAATTACTTACCTAAATAAAATAAACAATTCTCTAATAATTTAATTATTAAAATAAATAATGTAGACACGAAACACTGTTTGTCTCACTCTCTCACGTACTGATTGACTATAAGTACATAGTTTCGTCGCATCTATGGTCGCCTCCCGTGCGGTGATCGCCGACTGGCACGAACGGACTTGTCAGAACGTGTTTATCACGGCGCAGTCTGCACATTTTAGATATTTTTTTAAATTTTGGCAAATATTAGTTTACGAGTGCCCAGCTACGAGTTATGCCGAGCTATGCCGAAATCAATGAAAATTGCCAAACATATAAACAATCTAAAACTGCAAATACCTATCTACTTTGATCCTCAAAGTTCGAAAATAGGTTTATTAAATAACAATTTATAGGTACTTACACTTATAATAATTATTAAATTAACGCTCATTTTTAAATAATAAAAGTTATAAAATAGATAAATAATTAAATAGGTAATTTATTAAATATATATTTTAATAAAAACACTTTCGCGGTAATATTCAACAGTAGTACTTTGTTTCTTTTCTGACATTTCTTATTGACTTCAAAAAATAGTTGGGTATCTTATTTAGAAAAAAATTTGTATAATATGTATTTTAAAACTATAATACTTATTATGTTACCTACCTTTACTTCAGTTTTTTTATTATTATTATGCATATATATGTACATACATAACTTTGAGAAGATAATTCGCTTCTAACTCTTTTACTTGAAACAACAAACTATACGTCACAGTCAAAGCACTGATGAAGACGCCAAATTGTCTTGCGTCGAAAGCGAACGAATTAAAACCTACATAGAAACATCCGACGACAGTGTCATTCGAGAGCTTCCGATGGACTGACGACAGTGACGACGCGTGTCACGGGGAGGGGTGTGGTGAAAAGCGAATACAAGTGGTTGAGAGATAGAATCGGTGCCTAATCCTCGTTAACCGATTCAGAACGATTTTTAAATATTTTTTTTTTTTTGATAAAAATAAATAATATTTGCGTATGGAACTAAAGAGCCGTAGCTTCACATCCAAAGAGCCGCAGGTTGCCGACCCCTGACCTAGTGTGACAATGTCATGAAGCCGTCATTCGGGAAAAACACAACATCAAGAAAGCATCGATCGGAGACAGAATATGAGGTCAAAAATATCCTCATTGCACCTGATTCCTCATTATCAACAATCTGATTTGTAAACTGGAAATGAGGGATCTCAAGGACCTTCGAGCAAGAAACAGGGGTTCGAGTTGACGCCTTCATTGCCCTTCTTACACAGCAACAAGCGTAGTGGTGTTGGGCTCATTCGACATGCAATTTTACCGACTGGATCAGAATAGTTTTCAGGAATAGGTCCCACTTCGGAATGAATTCCGATGACTAGCGAAGAAATGTTTCCAAATATCTAGTTGTATTCTAAAAAGGGTTTTCTTGGAGAAGACTACTCTATTTATTCTGCATTCATTTGGCATGTTGCTCTACCTGCCATTTGCATAAGGAAAAATAACACACATTCTACGTATAAAAGAGACAGATACTGGTGAATCATTTTCAAATAACTTAAGAAACAATTGTAGTGCAAGTCCATTCATACACAAATTGTAACCATCCTGCAATGCTGGTTAGAGCTGTGACAAATTATCTTCGTTCTGGCAATGTTAAATTCTGTGCTCTAATAACTATTATGTCAATGCAGTACTGAAAAAGTACATTACGATATTTATCATTTTCTTTACAAATTTATAGATTGTTGTTGTTGTCGTATCCTTCATGGAAGGAGGGAAGAGGGGTGCAGCTTCTGTTCGGATGGAGCACCCGTAGGTAGAAGTCTGACTTCTGCTCCGTAACGCTCTTACAGTCATAGGAGACCGGGACCTACGGCTTAAAGTGGATTCCGAACCACTACAAACATCCATGGCACCGCCGGGACTCGAACCCGAAACCTGTAGCACCGAGCGCCATTCACAGGCCCTAATTTATAGATTGTTTACATTGTAAGTGATATTGCATTATGAAAAACTGAAACTGCTGATTTTTTATTGTATTTTATATTTGTATTACCAGAACTCTATCGATTTTCTAGAAACCCAAGATTATATATATATAAGCACAGGAGGAGGTCGAAGAACTTTAAAAAAAAAAATCGAGTCTTTTCCTAATAAGTTGCAACTAATTTTGTAAAATGGGAAAGGGCATAACAAAATAATAAACAATTTCTCTTATAATGGCATTTATTACTAAAACTAACTAAAGGAATAAACTTAGGATGAATTTTGAAGGGGACCCATTTTGGAAAAAGTAAAAACCATTGTTCCCGATATTAAAAGGTTTGTCTAAGATAAAAGTGTTTATTATGATGCAACACAATAGTTAGCGGCTTCAGTTCTCATAGCACCTAACAAGCAGTTTAAAATAATAATAATAATAATAATAACAACTAATTCCAACATTTTGAATTAATTTAGCTATGTGTTTTTGTCCAAAATTTTTAAAAATACTAGATATGCCTTTTTCGAAATTCAAGATTTAATAAATATTTCATAATTTAGGAAAGAAATCTTAAAAAAGTAATGGTAAAATTGAGATAAGGTCCCGTAAAATATATCTACAGAATAAAAAAAAAATATAATTTATTAAACCAATTATCGTGTACTTTATTATTATAAATTCTGTAGCTAAATGCATAAAAATAGAGTTTTACATTCTGATGACTTGTAAAGAATTAGTAACTTTATTGTATTTCATGGTTTCCATTTTTATCAACAACAATATCAAATTCGACACGAAATTATTCATTTTATAACGAAAGAATTAAAAATATTTTAAATACTAGGAAATTTGTTTTTGCTTAATTTTGAATATATATTAACAATTCATTCCATAAAAACTATTTTCAAGTACAAAAGTAAATAAACGGCGACTAAAAATTAAATAATGGCGTAAATGCAGTGTGAATTCAAATGTATTTCATAATTAATGTCTAACAAGAAATTTCTCATCAGAACTCTTAACAAAATAATAACTTGAATAGAACAATTTAAATGTACCTACATTCCACACTGTCATAAAAGTAATTTGTTTTACTTATTAAATCAAAATTTCAAGAGAGCAATGATGTCTGAATTAATAAGAAGACTTTATTTAAAATAATGCATTTTTCTTTCTTTATTTGTGTATTGATAAGCATTATTTTTACTTTCTCTCAATAAAGATTATTTAACACATTCATTATGAAGTCGCCTATAGAGAGGAAAATCACAATCGCACCGAATTATTCAATCCAAAGCACTGGAACTCTCAAATACATTCATTTCATGAGAAACATCTAATGCCCGTTTACATAAAGTGAAATTCAAATGGAAAGTGTATTTCATTGTTACAGTTACTGTGAGACAGTCATTTGAAAATGCGTATAACTATAGGAAATCATCACTATGTGAACATTTAACTAACTAACTATCTGGCACTACAACCCATGGGGACGCCTACTGGCAGAGTTAGGAACAGGAGATGTTTTCTTTTTACAGGGTAGGGTTGTCAACATTATGTCCAACGCTTTACAGTCATATTAGACAGGGACCTTCGGTTTAAAGTGGATTCCGAACCACTGCAAACCTCCATAGCACCACCGGACTCGAACGCAAAACCTGTGACACCGATCGCCAGATATGTGAACTTTTAGTAGCTCGTTTTGAAATATAAGAACTATTGTATTAATCAATGCCTTTTGCATTCGTAATTTGTGTCTCAGATGACCATAGTGAATTTTCAAAATACGTTTTAGTTGAAATATTAATTTTAGGCCTTTTAAATTTCTTTAACATGAAGTAGATTTGCACAGAGAAATTTGGGTGAGGATTTTCAAAATCGATGTGCAATGATAAATGTAAATTACGATAACGCAAAAACAGACTCGAATTCTTTTCTAACAATGAAAGAATAATTTCTAAATCCTGATGTTTGACAGCCTACATTAATGAAGTCCGTCTTTCGATTTCGTAACTCTACATCAGTACAAAATCTCAGCTGTAAGAACAGCAATCTTACAAGAGTTGCATAATCATGTATGCAACTAGATGTATATAAATGATTCTGGATTTATCATTTTCAAGACACTGCGATTATCAACAGCATAATGCAGTGCATAGTTATCCTTACAATCAAATCGATGTATATTAGCATCAGCTTGAATGAAGATGCCAGCAATTTGTATTTATGACGAATTGCAACCAAATGAAGAGTTACAAGTCCACTATAGTCAACCAGCATCGATAAATTTTTTGTAAGCAGATCATTTTCGTTTACATTCAGAGCTGCCAAGTAAAGCAATGTGTTACCTCGAATGTACTGTATGTTTACATCGTAATCAGTGCTGAGAAACCTTTGAATCTCATCTGAATTATCATCATTCATATTCACTAAAGTGCAAGATTGTACTTCTAGACATTGTATTTCTAATATCAAATAATATTTGCAGATAACAAAGAGTTCATTCAAGAACAATAATTACAAATAATACTTATGTGTTACAAAGAGAAGATTTCAAAGCCAATTTCTTATTCCTTAAATGACTTCACTTAGAACGCCAATGAGTAAAGGTAAGAGCTTCATTCTAATCCAACCGCAAATTTTCATAAAATTTGTTGCAAATATTACAGAAAATCCTTGGCTACAACGCTGGAAGTTATCATTTGAAGTCGAGTGCTTTTTTTTTTTTTGTCAGTCATTGTCCTCCAGCTACTTATGATTGCCAGAATACACTTTTATTCCATTTATTGACAATATAAGACACAAGGAATAATAGTGAGATTAATAACGAAACATTAGTCATTCTTAATGAAGTCATTATTAATTTTTCATAACAAGAATAATTTTCATAGAAACCAAAAACGTTGGTCAAAATATGAAATCAAGGTAGGATAAAAAAAAAATGAGCAAATAAAATTTACCATCTTACTAAGATGAGTTAAACAAATCAGTGAGGATTAAAATTCAAAATTGGAATGCTAAAATAAAAGTGACAGTTAAGTGTTATGAATATTGTATATAGTCGGACTCATGTCCAGTGGTAACATGCGCAGCTAGCGTGGAAGATGGTTTAGGTTTGAATCTATTAGTGGTAACATATTAGTTAGTGGTGAATTGGTAACAGTTTAATGGTAATTAGTGGTAACCTTTAACCTCGTGGTGGTAAGTTAGTGGTAACCTTTTGCTGTTACAACTTTCAGAAATCAGGAGATTTATTGTCAATTGATTGTGTGTTTAAACTCCTCGCATCAACTGCCTAGTAGAAGATTTCCTTCTGTTCTACCTTACGACCCACAAATGCGGGTGAATTTAAACTAAATTCCTGTTTCCAAAGCCTGTCAATAAACTGTTATTGGTATACATTAGTGGGAATCCACTAGATGCAAACCATGAAACGTGATACCAAGAAAATTGTTTAATAGAATTTGAGACTTTTTGAATTGGATTTTCCAAATAATGTTATCACAAAGCGAGGTAGCATTTTTAAGGTTACTTGAGTTATACCACAAATTCTGAATGCTATAAAATTCTAAATTTATGATTCACATCAAACCGTAATAGAGAAATGTACAATTAAACATATATGGAATAATTTAATGCAAGACAAAGTTTCAGTTATAATTTTCATTTGAAGCATTATTAGTAATTATTGCTGATAATTTTTTAAATCATTACTAAAATCTTTTTTTCTAACAACCAAGTTAAAATTAGTTAAATAGTTAAAATTTTGTATCAAAATTTATTTGAAATTCGAGGTGTAAGTGAAAATATGCAACCAATTTCATGTTGGGTAAAAAGTACAAATACATCTTTAATAAGAGGTTTACTTTTCTCCAATTTTATGATAAATCAGAATTAGGATTCGTAAGACAGCATTTAACCAACTTTCATTACCTATAATATTTATGCAAAACATAAATATTTCGCTTATACTCAATTTGTGGGTTTCTCCATAAAATATTAAGCCTTTAGGCCTTGATATTTTTCATAGTCAAATTTTGAAGATATCATAATAATTTTATATTACAGTATAGGATAATAAAGATAATAGCAAAGAATAATGAATAATAAGCATTGGCTTGCATATAAGCATAAAAATGTTGAATTCTATATAGATTGTAGTTTTACCATTGCAGGTAATGTTTTCAAATCTAGGACCACAGATCTAAAGAAACAGAGGACTCACTTTTTTTGTTTTGGTTAAGCGATAGTAACGCACCCACCGGCAAATCATGAACTAAGAGAAGCTGCTCTATAACTCTTCCCATTCAATGTTTTAAATAGTATTGTTCCTATGTTTGTTGAAATCAGCGATTGGGTACATTTGAAGGGAAAATGTTTCAAATCAAAAATATCGTTCATTGGGCAGAAGAATTTGAAGAAAATTCCTGGAATAAAAAATACACAGCTGTAATAGAGGAAAAGGACAGGAACCCCAATTAAAATAAATAATTTTAAACCCTCCAGGATACTTCGATCCTAATAATTCTGCAAAAATCTCTAACATATCAACAATGGATTATTCAACTTACAATCGAGTCCAGATAATCTGAGTTTATCAGAACCTTCATTAACTACGGATAATTAAAAGATATACTAAAATTAGGATTTCCTACCAATAAATGAATCCATACATCCAAAATTAGTTTTTACGAACAAAAATAACTAGCACACAAACTGAAATTGATTTTTAGTAACATCAGGTTTGCATGACTGAATAGGAAGAAAACCTTTTAATTGTTTGTTTTCGCATAGAAATAATTTCTTGCAGAACTGTCTTACAAGTTTTTCAAAAAATAGAACGTGTAGAGGGAAAGTTTCAGGAAGCTCATTAATGTTGCTAGATAAATCTCTATTTTGTAAATAATTAGCTATAATAATAATAATTTTTAAAAATCTAGATCCATATTTGAAACAATTCATTTATTTACCCATTACTGAGATTCAAAAAACAGCAATCGGGTTAAGAACATCAATCATATAGCAGTCTTAAAAAATATAGAAAGCTATTTAACACACTGAGATAAAAACTACACTTTTTACAATGTAAACATGAAATGTAAATTCGCTGGAATTTTCAATTCATAACATTTAAAAGATACTAGGAATCATTTTTTTTTTTTATTGAAACATCAATTTGAACAAATAATCTGTGAAAATAAAAATCATACAGTAACATTTTAAGCACAATAGAACTATATAACAAAACAGATTTGAACTTGAAGTAAATTTTCTTCAACAACATTAAAAATCTCTAAAGAAGTGTGCATCTTTTATAACTTCTGAGAGCTTACCTCGATTTCTTTTTATTCTTAAATCCCAAACGTGCTCTTGTAATGTGTGATAAGATATACAGCTTTTTGAACAACACAATCGTTTAAATGTACAATTTGTATTTACATAGAGATACAGAAAACAACAATAGCTACTCCATATCTTGGAAAGTATTGCGAAAATATTAACATTTATTACAACATCTGGTAGCAAAATTTTCCCTTTTTTTTTCCCTTTTTTTTCATTTTTGGAGTTTAAAAATCGTTGGTCACTAGGATAGATCATCACATCAAATAAAAACACTTCTATTATTTTTCTCCTTGGTTGATTCTCTGCTGGTATTATTGGCAAGGTCATTAATGCTCTTGTAGAACAGACTAGAAAATCGAACTCAGTAGAATGCATAAAATAACAAGTAAATAGTAAACACAGTCGAGGATATTTACAAAATACACAAATAAACACAGAAGACATCACAACAATAGGAAAAGTCAAACAAATAAAATGAAAATTTAAGTACCGAAGCAACAGGAGTTAACGGCAATCCAAAAATACAACACATTTTTACAAATAAAAATGTCAAATAATTAAAAAATTTTATTGCTTTTATTAAATTTCGTTTTAGTTATTGCATATATTAAAAACTTTATACAGGACAAGTTAGTATAGGATGCTTTAAGTATTTTTACTTAAGGATTGCAATCTAGAATGTACACAACTATGTAAACAGATCAAGCACTTACACACAATGTAAATTGACACATCGTGATCAATAACATTCAAAAATGTTCAAAATATACTCTAATTTCTAATTAAAAAGGGAGTGTACTTAGTATAACTAATAGGGCAGCAAAGTAATGAGTGAACAATCAATTCTTCATCTAATTTTAGTCGTCATTTGCAACTAGATGAATATTTTTTATTGTTGAGGCATAGCATTATAATATTTAACAAAAATCAATTGAAACCGAATTCTGTTAGAAGGGAACGAACAACGGAAAATATTGGAATTAAGAGCAAGTTTAATGAAGTTGTTAAAAAAGTGTTTTAGAAGAGAATAGATGAACGTACAGGGTGTCTTAATCGTAGGAGTTATCGTTCGCTACAAAATAATGAGAAGAATACATCAACTCATCTAGTTTCTATTGCACAATATGGTTCTCAACAATTCAGAATATTCAGTTATGCGCTTCGATTGTACACTTTCGATTCTTTTATGTACATGTAATTTAAATTTTGTGGAAAATTTTTTATTTTTAATCATAATATAGAAAGTTAATTTTAAAAATTCGCCAACATGCAAATAAGTACGAAAAAGCAAAAACATTTATTATAGCTATTCATGTTGACATCGTTTGAACCAGGAAAAAGTGAAATATGATAATACAAATGTTTTAAATAATCAGGTAAATACATATAGAACACTTGAAATGGAACTATCCTGGAAAGCAACCCTGTGAAAACCAAGTAACTTTATTTATATAATTATTAAAAATTTTTGAGATGTTCTTATATTAATTCGTTTCTTTGTTCAACTACTTATTCAAAAGTTGTAAGGTACGTTAATCCCGGCAATAATTTATGTACACTTTGAGGTTGATTGCGATAGATAGTATGATAAAAACTAGAATGCAATTAATAATACGTTGAATTCGATACATTGAAAAAACCAAAAGTATTTACAATTTTCAACAAACTGAAAGTAAAAAAAGTTGAATTTGAAATTATCACATTTTAACTCTTCATTTGTTAGCATTGAATAAATTTAATTAAATAAGTATTAATTTAATTAAGACTGCTATTAATAATGACGAAGGAAATATTTTTTAAGTATCGGACATTTTGCCTTATCACTTTTTGACGTTTAAATTTTCGATCCTCTAAACACTTCGTGATATTATTTTTAACAAGAGTGAGTGATATGATTAGAAAACATTATCATATTGCCATAACCGATCCTTTGTTTATACCGCATATAATCTACAGGTTCGATGGCATCAAATAAATGAACGTAACAAGGAGAGAAGGAATTCCAGAATTTCAAATTCTCGCACAAAGGAATTCTGTTAGAACGAAAGGCTTTGCAAGTGACACGTGTAACAAACGATAACTTGAATAAAACACCCTGTACTAATCGGGCTGTTGATGGAACGGAATTTTGGCTGATTTTGGACGTCAGAATGTATCTTGCAGCATTCAAGATATTTTCCTACCAGGACGGGATAAATTTTGGAAAACAAATTTCGTTCTTCGGTAGAGATGACTAGCAAGGGTTTCTACCTTTCAACATGATATGGAATTCGTTGATTCGCTGCCGTTGTACTATTCAAGCAAAACTAGTTGCTGATCCAATAGTTGAGAGTGAAATAATTCTCTAATACCCTTTTTCACACTACACTCTATACAACGACTTACAAGTGAACTCCTTTTGATTTTTGAAAGTCCTTTGCCTAGATAAAAGAACCGGATATGAAAAGGAACTCTGAAAATGTTTGAGGCAGCACCAAATCATCGAAATTCAATGGTTTGGTTTCCAATAGATTTAACGCTCTAGTCTGATGATTTTAAACAGATAAGAGAGGAATTTATTTTAAATATTCTACAAAATATTAATGTCAATAAACATAATGTAAAATTCACTTGCATATAACCTGTGATTTAGATTTGGCTGCAAGGCATTCTGAATTTTGATTCTTTACGTGCATTGCATCCTACTTGCTGACCCAAAACCAAATCTTTTGATAATATGTAAGAAGCGAACAATCCTTTTCAAGACACCATGATCAAATCCTCACCTACACCTACCCAAATCGGGCCATTAGGCTCTAGGAACGGGGACTGAAGTGTGATGTTTAAATTGGAGGACACAAAATAATCAATGAACATCAAAACTCATTCGACCACAAGTTAAGCATCGTTAAACCGCGTCCACATTTGAAATATCACAGTGAACGTTCATTTGTTCCTGTGCATTGCAATGTGAGCTTGAAAAACATGTTCTGTTACCTTTCCCTCCGAGTAAATGATCAGCCATCACGGGGTAGATTGTAAATCGTTTGATGCGGGGCACAAACCCGATTTCAGGCGAAACAGCACACCGTTCGAGTTCCTTTCAGGTTGCAGCACATCAGTTTTCCATGCGCAGCTCAGAACTTTCGCATTCAAATCTAGACGCGGCTTTTGGCGCGGTCAAATATAAAGACCATCTGAATATATAGAGAGCTGTTGGCTTTTTGATTATGGTGTTTTTTTTTTTTTAGTAAAGTTACAAGTATATTAATGAATTTCAGGCCAAAAATCAAGCCAACCCGCAATGGAAACTGTTTGGATCTTTCCTCGGGCAAAGAACTTTGTTTTGTAGGAGTGTCTTTTTCAGTTGTGTAGTGTGAAGAGGGTGATTACACATGAACAGAACAATGTCACACGGTTGTTACAGACAATATTCCAAAAGTTCCACTGGGTCCCGCAGAGGGACAGTCATCCAAGACGGTGGATGAGGGCGTGGAAGGCCACTTCCGCCGGCTGAAATAAGCCTTCTTGCGGAGCTCCTTCTTCCCTTGACTCGAGTCGTCTTCAGGCGGCCGGATGCTCTTGACTAGCACGTCCTTGCGCTGCTTGCGATCTCGCGCCCGCTCAAGTGCCTCTTGCGCTCCTCGCGAGACCAATACCTGCCAGTCTTCAGTTCACTGACGGTGTCGTCGTCAGTGGTGAGGCCGCAGCGCTCCTCCATGATCTGCAGAGCGCGCTCCTTCAGAATCTTGTTCCGGATGGGCCTCCGGGTAATGTAGCGGGTGCCGTCGGGCCGACGCTTCACCTTCCACTCCATCTTCGTCTCGTCTTCAGTCACTGCGGAAATGAAAAGTCACTCACCAATGGAACATATCACATGGGCTTATTTCATTATTTTCAACAAGAACCAAACCAGTTTTGCTACTAAAACATTAAGTTTTCGATGTGTATGACCTTCGGCGTTTACAAGGAGAAAAATCATATAACCATAAACTTCATTGATTCCCTGGAGATGGGTGATAGAATGCCTCCTGCAACTGAGCTACGGAGAATAAAAAGTTGGATGAAGGCACAATAATGAACCCATTATTTGAGTGGAAATGACACTTTGTTTCACTGTTGAAAATAACGAATTAAATCCCAGTTATTTAAGTTATTAACAAATTTGCTTTACTGTTGAAAGTAACGAATTAAGTCCGTCTGATATGGCCTTTACACAAGTATAACAGAAGAAAAGAAAAGCAATACCTTTAATTACTTCACAGAAAATTCATTTAGGGAAGAATATCGAATTTAGCTTTATACATGTATTAAGCACCGAAGTTTCATTTTCACGGCATTTCTTTTCACTTTGTTGTACAAAGGGGGAAAATTCCATGTAATTTTGATGTTGAATACTTTAGAGGTTTATGTATATCGCTAATGAAGTTAACAGTTTATTCGTTTATTAATATTCCTTTCTTAAATCGGATTTATTTCGTTTCTGTATAGTGAATGAAATAAGTCCTGCGGTCTGTACTTTTTTATGTGATTATATGTAGAATATTTGGTCTTTTTTGAGATAGCAGCGGTGAGTTCACTACGACTGTGAATTTACTTTCTTAGCTGAGAAACTCATTAGTATTTTTAATAATTAATATTCTATGGAGCGAATCTCACACCGTATGACACCTACAATCATACGTCGGCTAAGTATATAATATCGAATAAGGTGGTGGACGATTTAGAGTATGCAAAATAAAATGGAACAGCTCGTAAAAAAAGCAATATTTTAGACGTTTTGGTTTTATTTCTTTCCTCGAAAAATAAGCAATATGCGTTGTTTTTCTTTTAATTATTTTTGAGGTGCAATGCAGACATACCTCCTAGAGCGCACCCTGGGCAACGTTCTATACGGCTAAGTGGTCTACAGTTTTCGGTATGAACTCTCGCTGCTATCCTAACCGACGTTCAGTTCGCCTGCATGTATTGCAATGGAACGCTGGGTCAATAAAAAGAACTGATCTAATGAACATCTATATCGCATTGGGATTTTTGACATACCAAACTGCATTCTTTGTGATTTAGCAGAACTAATGAATCAAGCTCAGTTCCATCGTTGCATGGCACTTCATGAAGAATCCAAGACAACGAGATACTCGCAACTAGATAACTCTTAAGGCAATGACTTCGGTCAACTTTGTTGAACTCTTTTTGTGCATTTTCTTCATTATTTTGTATTTTTCATCTTTGTACTGCCCCTTGCCATTGGAAATAAAAAAAAAATTTTTTTAATTATTTAAATTTAAATTTATTTGAGGGAAGTAGAGCATTTATTTTTTTCCTCAGCATTGCATAAATTTATTCATTAATTGTACACAGCAGTTGCATTTGTCCCTTAAACTTAGGGTGTTTCTTAAAAATATTTACTAAACGCTTCGCCATGAAATTTTCAAAAATTAAAAATACTCTTTCTTTGCATAAAAAGCTTCCTTTACAGTTTTTAAATTTCATCCAAATTTTATAGATTTAGTAAGGAATGTTGAATAAATTCGTGTTTCAACAATATCAATTGGATGGAAAATTGTTTAAGAATTACGAGAATTATATTTACAGTTATTATTTAAGACTTGTACTGCTAAGAAGTGTATTTTTTGTGAATTCTTTAGAGTTTCATCGCCAAATATCCAAAATAAAAAATATATTCTAATAGTTCTTTTCTCATTTAAACAAAAGTGCATATTTTCATAGCTAAGGTGCGAAAAAATGGAGCTGATAAATAATTATTTCAGTTTTCTTAATGGCATTTCATATTTGAGGTAAAGAACAAAATAGACAGACCCTTAAAACAAACTTACTAATTCCTTTCAACTGATAAAACAACTGGATAACAAAACAACTGATAACTAAAACAACTGATAAACAACTGGAATATACATCCCAATGGACTTGCCCCGTACAGTTTTTACAGCAAATTTTCGACTCTCGACAGGACATGATTTTCTTAATAAACACTTGCACCGCATTGGCATAGCTACTAATGATGTCTGTCCTCTGTGCTAGTATTTATTTAATTTATTGTTTTTTATTTATATAGAGTACGCTCTTATTAAGATACAAAATTTCACCATTTAATTTTTTTTAAAAAATTCATTATTTAGATTCTGTATCCGAATGATTATCAACAACAATTTTGTATGTTCGTGATCAAACAAAACATGAAAGATATACGTAATCTTCATTTGTATTAAAAATCAGTAAATAGGTAATGCATGCACAATGAATTTTTTCGTGGATTTCAGATGAATTATTTATAGATATGAATCCCTGCGGAAATTCGAATTGGTCGACTGAAACGAGACCAGATAATATGAACATTTTTGCCTTGAAATTTTTTTTTTTTTAATTTCACTTCTGTAGTATTTTTACCTGCCAAAGTAAAGAGGCATTACTAAAATTAAGGGTAAGACCGAGTCATATCTGTTTGTTATACAGGGTGATTATAATTAAAGTCCCACTTTCAAAATGCTGTAAAAAAAAGAACCACTCGTCACAATGAGTTCAAATTTGAGCTGAAGATACTTGAAGAAGGAGGAAACCCCGTGGCATCAAAAGTTCCAAAGTGTATTAATAGATGGCCCTGTAAGCGTCATAAAGAAAGTGGATTCGGCTGCCAGTGATATTTTGAATCGAATTGACAACGTATTTGAATGAGTTGCACATTAAACCAACTGTAGTGTTCAATGTGCAGTTGTGACACTGTTAGCGGAAAGACGATCTACCACAGAAAGGTCATATCAAATTGGATGGGAAAAAATCGGTGGAACTTTTTTTTTTTATGCCATATTGCTTCCCTCTTCTTAAGTATCTTTAGTTCAAATTTGAACTCTTTGTGACGAGTAGTTCTTTTTTTTTACAGCATTTTGAAAGTGGGACTTTAATTATAATCCCCCTGTAGTTCGATCACCAATAAAAAATTGGCTAGGAACCAAGTGTGACGTATTCAAAAAGAGCTTCGGCATAGGCGAAGAATGTCATTTAGAAGAGATTTTAATTGCAATAAAAAAGAATTTTAATTTTTAATAATTAAAGATTATATTATACAATATCTAAAGAAAAACAAGGTGGAAAAATTCCACGTTAACTATTCCACGCCCCCCAAGAAGTAATCGATTCATCCGTTTCCGCCGTTAAACCGGATGTTTACTATTCCCCGCTATCCGGACGATACATATATTTGTTAAAATATATTTTTGATTGTATGTCTAAGAATGTTTAAATATTAATTTGATTGTTTGGTTTTTTTCACTGAAATCAGTTATCTTGTAAGCTAGTTGAAGGAAGTAATAAGTAGGATTAAGGTAAGTCTAAGTAGGAAGTGCATTTACCCGGGCTTTTCAAAGCAGACGGAGCCACAGATGGAGGCAAGCTGTCAAGCGAGGAGGAAGGATACTTTTGGTTCCATTGTTTGAGATTGGGCGGAGCACAGGTGGGTATTGTACTAGACTTTTTGTAATGCTTATGCGCCAAAGCTTGCCGAAAGAGCTGCTGTTGTAGCCAGATGGTATGCTGTAAGTTTTCTTGATTAGTGTACATAGTAGCACAGGGATAAAATGTTACATAATTTTTATTCCTTTCTACTTGACGGTCCACAAAATCCCTTCCAGCCACACTAGCTGATTTTTGAGGCAATTTACTCGCATCTGCCACAAAAGGATCACTGCTCGTTGTTCTGCTCATCCCCTTGGACACACCATGCCACGGGTATTGTTGCTGGGATGGGGACTCAAAACTAGGAAGATAGCGATCCGAGATCCTGGACAATGACTTTTGATGCACAAGTACTTGGCAATATCGACAGGTATCACAACTCACAACACTTGCAACATCACTTTCACATAGTTGCGTGCTTTTATCCACAAGTTTGGGAGAAGACTGTTCGTAGTCGGTTCCATTAGTGCAGTCAGGTATAGGAACAAGCTCAAGTGTGAGTGGAGCACTACGAGCCGAAATTTCTCCAGTGAAAGAGTTCATCAAGGATTCACTGCTATGCTTCTTGGCTTTCGGCTTGCTTTCGAAGGCCACACTCTTTACCCATTGTGCAACGCTTTCCTTCTTGTGTTTCAGAAGGCTCTTTTCGTTTGGCAGGGCAGGCAGAGCGGCGCTAGAAGACTCTTTTGCGTCACTCTTCAGAGGAGGGTCTCTGATGTCTCCAAACGCCACGTACTGATGTCCAGCGCGACATCGAAACCATTGCTCTCGAATGTGACGGCTCACCAAAGATTCGCATTCAATTTGGATACTCTGCATTTCTTTGTTGAGAGCGGCCATTTCTTTGTCTAAACTGGTATCTGACTGGACACGGGATATTGCTCTGAAAAACAATTTCCAGTTATTTACTTTGCTAATATGTGTAGATATAACCCACTCAGTTATTTTTCTTACTTAAGAAATGTGAAATAACCCCTTGTTAAACTGTCGTGTTTGATGCATCATATAAATTTGGCAAAAGAGGTTTTTTTCAATTTTTTATTTTTATTTTCAACGACTATTATAGGTTTTTACGTAAGAATATATTTTGTTTTTATTTTAAGATGAAAAAAAAATGTATAGCTTACTAAAGAAACAAATTGAAAAAAGTATTAATAATAATATAATGTTGTACTTTTAGTGACTTTTAAGAAAGAAAATTCCCAAAACTATTTATTTACTTTAATATGCACATAAGGTATCAAGATAACTCCTTCAAGAAAAATACATGATTTCTGATGATATTTATGATCAACTACAGCAACAAATTTATAAATTGAATTGACTTTGAATATCTTAAACATGCGATTTTAACTTATGGATCATTGATAATAAATTAGTTCGGAATGAATAATAAAAGTATTCCTTTCTCCTTTCGTAGAGAAAAAATCGAATAATAAAATAAGAGTTTTTATTATTGTTCATTTTCCTTTCCGAATATCAGTATAATATTATATTCAGTTTATTTTTAAAGTAAAAAGTCTTATAGTATTCTTCAGAATTAAGAATCAAACATAAGTCTTCAAGATCAAGCATACTTAAATTACCCTGAAGACAAAGTTAGAAGTCAAAATGAAGTGCTCGAGTATGAATGCATTTTTATAATGGTTTAAATGATTAAGTTTCTAAGCTAAATAAAACTATTGTTCCACAATGCCAATGGTATTTAGCAGTTAGCGAGGTGGTATCTTATCAAGAGAAATCGAATGTTATTATTTTCCCTTTGATACGGATCAAGTTTTAAAAGAAAGCAGTTTAACGAGGCCATTTTCGGCTGTGATATCTATTTTATATGTTAAAGGATCATTATACTTTTAGGGGGCCTGTAATTTCAAAATAAGAGGGAAAAATTCGATTTTGCTAAAAAACGTTTAATACTTGAAGAGTTTAAAAAAATTGTTTATTAAAATTAAAATTGCAAATAAAATAGAAAAATAATGAATAAAGTAAATAGAACCGAATGAAGAAGAAGTGGTTCTTAGCTGCAGTTTAAAAAATATTTTTCTGAGCAGAAAAATCCAGTCAATGGATGCAGAACTTTTATACTATGTTATTTGTTAAAGAATCATTTTTAAATAAAATAATAAAACACATTTTACAAAAACTTAATTCTTGTGTCTGATTTTTCAAACATAATGTGTAGAACATGTAAAATGATTTTGTTTAAATAAATGCTTCACTCATTTGAATAGTCATCCTCATATAGAATACAAACTGGTATCCACCATATTTACCTGCTAAAGAAAAGACCATCAATTCTTTTTTTCTATTATAAATCGAGATACCCCTATTGGAGAAATAAGGAAGTTCGAATTAAACTCGGTAACAAAGAAATTTAAGATAAATGGGAATGTGAAATGCTGTAGAGCATTATTGTGTTATGCAGAACTGATGCCAACAAAAGGATAGATGAATAATAATAATACTTTAGTTTGAGTTAGATTTTGTTTTATTTGAATGGTGAAAAATGCGATATCATACTACTTATCTGCAATATCATACTATTTATCTACGATAACATACTATTTATTTGCGATAACATACTATTTGGCCTAACATTCATTTGTGCATTACCAATTATAGTAAACATATTATGAATAGATAAAAATATATCAAAAAGGTAGATAAGCTTCATTTTATTTTTTTTAATTGCATATATGTAAGAAAACTGCAATTGTCTTGGTTTGCTTCTTTAGTTGTATATTCAAGTACATGAAATTATATTTTTGTTTTTGGAATACCATCTATTGTTTTAAGTTAAATTCATTTGACACATAACATGTTATGTTTACATATGTAATTACATATGTTTCATAACAACTTACTTGGAATCATCACCTGCTGGTTGTCCTGTATCCAACTGGTTACTTTTGGAAAAATTTTCGGGGCTGATATCATATAAACTAGTTGTGCTTGTACTCGCGCATTTTTCCCCAACAACTTCATCTTCCTTAAATGCTGACATACTTCCTGAATTAGGAACTGCACCACGTGGAGGAAGGCTTTCATTTTCTTTTTCGTTGTCACATTTCATATCTTGTGATCCGTTTCGTTGGTGCCGAATCTAAAACAATTACAAAACAATTAGTAGTTTAAAAGTTTCATTAACTCTTTTAATAAATGCAAACTTTCCTTGATTTATTAAAAATGTTGATAATATACTTCATTTTCTCTAAGTATACGTAAAATCAAGGGAATTTAGAAGGGGAAGCCTTCCCTTTAAATGCTCTTCTTTCCACAATCTTAAAAGAAGAGGGGAACACATTTACAACAGATGAAA
The DNA here is from genome assembly GCA_021605095.1 of Caerostris extrusa. Classification (NCBI taxonomy): domain Eukaryota; kingdom Metazoa; phylum Arthropoda; class Arachnida; order Araneae; family Araneidae; genus Caerostris; species Caerostris extrusa. The sequence continues at coordinate 30,345 of BPLR01000141.1, read as the reverse complement.
ATAGAATAGGATACATTTATTTTTCCTTGGTTAAAATCAGAGGAAAACTTTCTTTTCGAAGAAAAAACTTACTCTGGTCCAATCTAGGGCTGTATGAAAATCTTATGTCATTATTTGACACATTTCTTAATTTTGTGCTTCTAACATTCATATCCTGTAAGTTAAGTAAAGTATAGCGGTATAATACAACAGAATGTTTTTAATTAGATGAATATAAAATGATCTACAAAGAAAATCACAATAGTTTTCAGATGAAAGAATTTTTATTAACCTTCACAAAAAACATAATACTTGTATAAGATTGCATTTTATGTAAGTATTGTATGTCTGGCCAAAATAATTATTCTGTAACTTTCTTTAAAAGCTGATTTCTACGTGTTTCCTAATAAAAATATTCATTCCGATGTTAAAATTAATATTTTACTGATTTTATTTAATAATATACCTAACAAATAAAGCATTTTTCCTGTTATTGAATATTTTTATTTCAATTTTTAGATAATGTTCATATGAAACTTTTGTTCTATCACATTTGTTGCACTACCATCTGTGCTCTGCCTCATTAAACGAAGAAATAAATTGTAGCACAATTTGGTTAAACTTCATATCAACAAATTAGCAAATTCTTCAGATTGAAGTCCACAAACTACGAACTAACGAATGTGGTCATTTTAAATTATTCATCGGGATACAAATACAAAATATTTAATTTAAACTTCTAATAGTTATTGCAAATTTTAATGACTCGATTTAAGATATTTAATATAACTTAAATACCATAACATATAATATTTAATATGTTGTAGGTGAATTTATTTCAATATTAACTCTTCATAAGTAACAATTATAAGTTGAAAGCCATTTAAGCACCCTATAATCAGTATAGATAACAATGTATCGATTATTTTGTAATTAACTGTTACTTCAATTTCAGTTTGAAAAAGTAAAATTATGTCTATGTAACGTTGCATTTTCACACGATGGAAATGGTATCTACAAAATCAACAACATTGTAAGCAACTTCCCAAAAAAGATTTTAGAAACTAATACACTGATAGGTCTTTAATATTAATCCCATAGAAAAAAAAAGTGTTTGGCAACATACACGCGCAACCTGGAATGCAACTGTTCTCAATTACGAATGCGAAATCAAAAGAATAAATATACTAAAAATATACTGATGAAAATGATACAAGACAAAAGCGATTCCAACTTTGTTTAAAAATACACATTAAAAATGTGTACTCTTCTCATAATTAAAAAAAAAAAAAAAAAAAACGAAATATAATAATTGGAATTGTTTTAAAATTATAGAATTAAAAATGAAACACAAGCATAAATGAAAAATACAATACCATGTAAATTTCTTTGGATAAATCTTCTAGTCTTAAATTATCATCTTCCTCTTCATCTTCATCCTCTTCTCCCTATTAGTAACAATAATGACATTTTATTATACGTGAAATGAAATGGAAATATCATCAGCCAGAGAAAGATGAAATAGAATAAAAATTAGTAAAAGCACCGCTACTTATTCTCTTCACACGCCAACTGTCATTGGTTTTCATTTAATCAAGTGTTTTAGAGAATAATGGAGAAAAGGGGGTAGCTTCTGTTCTGATGGAACTCTCATAGGTAGAAGTTTGACTTGATTTCGTGACGCTCTTACAGTCATATGAGACAGGGATCTATGGCTTAAAATGTATTCCGAACCACTACAAACATCCATGGCACAGAGAACCAGAGTGCTAGACACTCGGCCATCTAGGCCCATGGCTAACACGTAAGTTTCGATAAATGATGCTAATAATTTATGCACTATTCCAAAAGATCCACTGGTTTTCATTTAATCAAATATTTTAGTGAATGGAACTAGCACGCAAGTTTCGATAAATGAGGCTAATAAATTACGGACTATTCCAAACACCCACTGGTTTTCATTTAATCAAGGGCTTTAGTGAATGAACCTAGTACGTAAGTTTCGATAAATGATGTTATAAATTATGCACTATTCCAAAACCCCGCAGGTTTTCATTTAATCAAGTGCTTTAGAGAATAGTAGCTAGCATGTAAGTTTCAATAAGTGATGCTAATAAATTATTTGTAGCACTATGCCAAAACCCCGCAGGTTTTATTTAGTCAAGTGCTTTAGTGAAAGCTGCTAACACGTAAGTTTCGATAAAAAAGCTAATAAATTATGCACTATTCGAAATTATTTTCTCTCATGGAGAATTTTAGAGTGATATATATTGAATTATTTTAAAAGAAATTCTTAATCGTCGGAGATTTGAAATGTCTCAGATTTGAAGTTTCCAACACGAGCAGCTTATTAGTAAACTCGGCAGAAATGCGCATAGTTCGAGTTCATTGAAAGTGTTTTCCCCCTTGTTTGACTCGAGGACTACAATTTTTCAATTGTTTGGAGGTAAATGAAGGTTGTTTGGAAGGTGTGCGCAGAAGAGATGTTTTTTTACCAGATAAATATAAATTTATTTTACCTGCATTCGAGGCCTGGAAAGCAGCAAAGTCATTTCGGGCTCTCTGCTGGAGAAAAGAGAAACGGCTTGCTCTCTGTTGCGAACATCGACTCCATTCACCTGTCGATTGGAGGAATGCCCAATCAATTAACATAGCATCAATATTCAGAGGAATACACCATTTATGGATACACAAATAAATTATAATAATAAAGGAAACATCGAGACCTGTCGATTTAAAAAAGAAGGAATATATTTTTACTTTATTCTATAAATACATTGCGCAAGAAAATCGCAATTTCTTTTCACTTGAAAGTTTTGTTAGTTAATCTTTCTAACATAATGCTGTAGATTATTTGTTCAATGTAAATAATTACTTTCCTTAATAGTGTATTATATAATTATTACTTATATACATTTCTTTAACAATGGCATATCATGTCATGATGGCTAACAAAATCCATCTGTTAATTGTTAATTAATCCATCCATTAATTAACAATTAAATCGATCTGTTAATTTAAGAGGTTTATGCGTGAAGGTTCCTCTTTCTTCAACATTGGTGGGCCTCATGTAACCCTTATGTATCCCATGAACAGCCTGTTGACGGATGACGCGTAAAGAACAGTCCTTTTCGGAAGTACTTTTAGTGGTGAATATCGAATGGGGCAATACTCGGAAAACTCTCACCAGGCAGCCTGACCGATGCGAGAGTCTTTTACACATTGTAACAATCGCCATCGAACCTCCTCGTTTCTGAAAGCAGTGACAGCAACAATGTCGCCAGCGGATTCGAACATGGGCCCTCCATTCACAATGCCTAAACTACTTTACAATTATTAACCAATTAAATTAATTTTCTTTAAAGCAAAATTCGGAAAATTTGATAAAATTTTCAGAATTTTCATGAATAGTGTTTTTTTTTTTCTTTTTTTTAACTTAAACTTTGTGTTGGTCACGTAAAAATGAATAATAATAATAATAAAAAAAAAAAAAAAACGCATAAAAAGGTCTAAGTGAATTGCAATATTTATGTTGCCTTTTTTAGTTGATTCGAGATACAGGATGGCTTGAATAAACGCAAGTTTTAAATGCATATTTCATTTCTTTCTAAATTATTGCAATAAAAATAATAATAAAACTCTTTTGTCAGAAAGGAAAACACATTAGAAACTTTTGTTAACGTTAATTTAAAAGTTTGTAATTTCTAGTTCATAAGAACATAGATATATTGAACATGCACTTCAAAATCCTCAACAAATGGCAATTTTTTTTTATTTCAGTTTTCACTACAGTAATTCATTTGTACATCCTTCCCACAACACTTTATTGTCTACTATCTTGGATCTAATTTTTGCTTTGTGAAATCCTCGTTTTGTGGATTCCAGTTCAAATCCGTTTGTGGGGTCATTGCAGTCATTGTGTTCAAAAACAAGACACAATGGCGATTATGACGATTCAGGCCAACTGGTGGATGTTTACTCCTATAAGACCCTCAAGTACGGGGAAGTTAGCCTTAAAAGTCCTTTTGAGAGACAATGTCCTCTACATATCGTCCATCGATAAGCTGTTTGTAGATTACATCAATGAAATACTGGGGGCAACCTATGTTTAACATAAAGACACATGGTATATATAAAAAATCTATTAAACTATTTAGCATTTATCCTATGTTTCACAACTTTTTAGTTTTATGAAAATTCCATCCTGTAGGACGAATTATATTTCATTATCCTGGTTACCTGAAGCAATTGATCACCTTCCATAATTCTGCCATCTTTAGAAGCCAGACTATCCGATTCAATCTACAATGAAAAATAATGTTACAATCTTGAAATGCTATTGGAATATAACTTTGCAAACTATAATTTTTTTCAGAATTACTAAATGGCATTTAGACTACAAGAGTTCCATATCAAAAGCATAGTAGATAAATATTCCCTTAAATATAAAAAATGAGAATCATGGACACAAAACTTCATGCATTATTTTCAATATTTTTGGTACATTTTTAAAATAATTGTAGCTATATTGTATTGTAAAATTGTAGTTCGTTGTATTGTAATTATATTGTGTTGTATTGTATTGCATTGTAAATTGATTCATTGTTCCATATTATATAGACTGCAAATAAAATGATCTTTATAACTCAATACAAAACAGGTTGTTAGTTTATTAAAATTGTAGTTCCTTGTATTGCAGTTATCATCGTGTTTACAGTGATTGTATTTTATTTCTATTGTGTTTATCAGTGAAAATAATGAAAAAAAAAAGCAAGCATTTACTTTATGGCAAAAATGTAATTCATATTGTATTGTATTCATTGTAATATATTGTAAATTGGTTCATTGTTCCTAATTATGTTGACTGTAAAAGAAATGATTTTCTAATTCAATACAAAACAGGTTGTTAGCTTATTTAAATACGACATGGGTGAAAACAAAGGAGAAGAAAACAATCACATTGCACTATTCAATATGTGAGTAACATCTGTAATAGTTATAAGAATTTTTTTAATAACCACGAACTTATGAAACAGGTTTTGTTTCAACGGGTTGTGGATTGAAAATTTTTACATTTTCAAAAATAATTAGAATTTCCAAACTAATTAAATTAACCCAATTATTCAACAAATACTTTTTTATACATTTCAAAACAAATATGGAGTTTCAGTTATTAATAGAATGTTATTTGCAATTTTAAAACAGAGTCATTTCAAAAACAAACTTCATAAAAATGCGCTCTATTTGCATTTTATGAAGTGAACTTTTTCTTAAGAACCTTTTGAAAGTCCTCGTTTAAAGAAAAGCAGAAATACAAAAATACGAGTCAAATCTTAGCATAAAGACGAGCTTACCTCACTAATAAATATGTTTGTTTCCAGGATCGTCAGGAGAAGCGTAACAGAGCGTCAGTCCCAATTTCTCTTCACAATGATTTCGATATAGAGTTACTTCCTAAGGAAACATTTTGCATTAAAAATTTTCAAGCTTCAACTTATGATGGCATTCTTTGTTGGAACAATTGAATTGTGGCAAGAAAATCCAATTATTGAGGCACAAATTTAAATGTAAAGTCGTTGGCGCCTGGTCATTTCGAAAATGAAAGGGATAAAAAAAATTTCAGGCCTCAACTCATGGTAATATTCTGCAAATTGAACCGTGGCAAGAAAAAAAAAATGCAATTATTGAGGACAAAATTGTCATTCATTTTCAAATGAACTGAGAAAGTAATAAAAAAAGTTTCAGGCCTCAATTGACGATGACATTCTTTGTTGGAGAAATTGAAATGTGGCATAAAAATCCAATTATTGAGATACAAAACTGTTTGAATATTTTCACAATGAACGAAGAAAAAAGATATTGACACTTTGGCAACTTTAACATGTTTTATTTATAACTAGAGAATTAAAAGGAAATAAGTATGGATTTAAAGGAGTAGAGTTATGCTTTCTCTCTCAGTTTTTTTTTTTTTTTCTTTTCATTTTTAAATTCTTTTCATTTTTTTTTTTAATTTTTAAATTTAATTATTTATAATAAATAATATATGTTTGTGAAAAAACAATACATTTTGAATTGTTAGTTAAATAGAAATCTATTTATGAAAACATTTCAGCAGAAATCATACAAATCAAGAACTTAACAAGTTCTCGTCTTACTACTAGAGATATTGGAAGTTGCAAGTTGAATAGTACTGTCTTTATATTAAGTAAATCCAACCAGCCGTAATCATGGAATATCTTCTAATAACATCTCTTTTAACATGCTGTTTCAATAAGAACAGAGAAACAACTATACATAATTAAATGGTTTTATTTTTTAATTATTTTATTCGATTTGAATATTTTTTTAAAATTAGGTTAAACGAAAAAAATTTCTTCAACTTTGATATCTAATTTTTAGTGAGATATGTTGACTTCAAGTCTTACCTAAAGATATTTACAACAGTATTTATTTTTCTGAACTCTGATTTTCACCTGGAAGACATAAAAATCTGTAGACTTTAATTTAAATTAAGCAGGAAAGCATCCCTAAATAGACATGGAAGAATGAAGATAAAATAAGTGGAACGTATATGGAATGGAATCAAGAAGAAAGGAATTTATTAAAAGAGTGGCATTGTTGATACATATGTTTCTGTACTCCAGAGAAAAAACAATATGCACATGTCTTTTAGTACAGAATATTCTTTCCCTTAATTATAATGGTGCTTGCCGCCGTCTTTACAAACTAATCATCATATCATCGAATAGTTGTTGAGGCAGAAGGGCCAATATCTCAATAAGCATCTGCTTCAGTTGTTAGATGTTCTTCGACTAATGCGGTTGTGCCAAAAGCATCTCACACATATTATTTATAAATTAAATCCTCGGAGAACGCTGACAAATTCATTCAAATGATATCCTGAATTCCAACAGCTCCTTCACAACAAGAGCCCATTGTGGTCAGGCGTCCATAGAAAGCGTATGCACCGATGGTACTTTAGAACAATAACACTAGGGAAGGACAACTTGTTAACAATAACAATCGCGGGTTATTTTCCTTCTATGATCACAGCCAACCTTTTTCCCAACTATATTCTTTGGAAAGCTTTGAATAGAAACTGTGGTCGACACCACACTGTGCACTCAACTTATTACGCCTCTCTTCAAGCTAATTGATCCTTTTCCTTATCTGAAGTCTTTTAGATAGTTTCCTATCGAACTTACAACTCACCTGAACTCTCAGCAAAGGGCTTAATATTGACTATGACGCTTTCTTTCTTAGCGTCACTTACTGCACTTGCATTTACACGTTGTCACATGCATCACTTTTCTACCTAACTGGATGTTTATTACAGTTACTGCTAAAAATCTTTTCCGATAATTTCATGCTGCGAAACTACGTTCGTTGTTATGCTTTACACGCTAATATAGTTCGTCTATAGTCGGGTTATGGCGCAACTTTGGAAGAGAACAGAAGGCGAAACATTTACTATGCTCGGTGAAAGGAACATATAACAAAATTAAGCGTTCTCAATAAATAAGCAAGATAAAAAAAAAAAAGGATAAGAAAAAAGATTTCTTTACCGATAAAAAGGTAAATTCTCAATAAATATATAGCCATCAAAAAATAGAAATGGTTACAGATGCTTTAATTGAAACAAAATTTATTACAACTTAGATGACATATAAAGTAAAATAATAAATTGGTATCTATTTGTTTCTTGTATCAATATACATCTTCATATTTAAGTGACCTTATTTTCATTCGGCTTTGTGCAACTCTATAGGCTTTAAAATTCAAATGAAGATGTTCTTATTTTTCCTTATGTTGATCTATAGTTAACATTTTTTCTACCTTGCTTTGTTACGGATTCACAGATTTTGTACAAAAGAATGGGTTACCTACTTTACTGTGGCTACGTATAAGCATTGGCAATTTTCAGTATTTACAAAATGTGTAAATCTCGACATATTATCACAAGTATGCTTCAGTTGAAGTATATTTAATGAAAATAAGAAGACATTTGCTAATTATTTTTTGGGTTCAAAAGATTAGTTGTGCCTCATAGACCAATCTGTAATTTGCGTTTCTTCCTCCTCATTTTATTACAGCTTATGCTTATTGATAATTATCAAATATCCATTATAAGTAAACATTAGCAGTTTTCAGTATTTACAGAATGTGTAAGTTCGACTTTCTATCACAAGTATGTTTTAGTTGAAATATATTTTACAAGACGATCTAATAAGGCTAAATCGGGGCATTGAATTCTGTTAAGTAATTAAAATTGACAAGGAACATGCTTGGCGTTTATGCTGCACAAAAAGTTCCTGTTTTGAGATAAGAAACTTGTTGAAAAATGGATGAAAGGGAGGGTACCTCGTACTCGAGCTCGCAGGGTTCCTCGTCGTGTCCGAAAGCCTCCTCCAGCGTTTCGTAGTGGTGGTCATCTGTGGCGAAGTGCATCAGGTTGTTCTGGCTGAAGGGGAAGAGGCCGATGGGCGGAGACTCCCAGCCGCCAGTCCACTCTGTCTGAGTGCAGCTGTCGCAGTAAGCGCCTTCCATGGCAGCGCTCTTCGCTCTCCCGCTCACCTGAAAAGCAACGTTACACTTACTTCTCAAGGAGTCAGAATGCAATTTTGAAAAGCAAATCACCAAAAGTGAAATATATCAACTAAAGCCACATTTGAAGCTCTTCAAACCGGTATGTTTCAGCATGGATGAAAAATGAAAAGCATGTAAAACAGCCTTCACACCAAGGCAACGAGCGCTACCCTCAGATGTTGTACATCGAGATTTGTGATTGGTCAAAGCTTGACTCCTCACCCTCTCAACGCCTTGGTGTGAAAACGGCTTCAGAAAGCCAATTCTCGGGAAAGAAAATTTCCTGCTCCAGAAAAATCGGTTTTTAATCAATCAAAGGATTGACGACTTTCCGAAAGACGGCTGGGGGCTCGCTAATAGGGGGGGGATACGAAGGTATATCCGTTGGAGACCCAATACATTATACAATATATCCTTTATAATTCCTTCAACAAATTTTTAACAATAAAAAACATTAGTTCTACTTATTACCATTTCTACCTAACCATTCATTTGATAAAAATTTAAGCAAGTATATATAAAATTTTTACTAACACACTGAATTTTAGCAAACAGTTCCGGAAATGAATTCGGACTCTTGTAATTTAATACACATAGAATTGTACAGAAAACAATTTTCTCATTTCTTTAAGATTACTTTTCCTGAATACTTGATGAATGAATGTTTAGTCTGGTATTCATTAATCAATTATTTGATTCCAATGTAGTTTTTTATTATGTTTTATTCAATCGCAAAGAAGAAACTATTTTTGAAGGAAACTTATTTGCGCCTTATTTGGCCTCTTAGGAATTAGGTCAACTCTGCTATTTTCCTTCAAGTTTAACATTTTCATAGTTCGACAAGTGTCCTTATGACAGCAAGCAGATGAAAAAAAGTACCAGTACTTCTTCAAATAAATTCTACTTTAGTACTACTTATATTTTTACTATTAATTCTACTAAATCAATCATTACTTCTACTTTTAGAATTTCTTCTACCTTACAGTATTTCTTCGGATATATTCTATGTTACCAGTAATTCTTCCAATGAATTCTACTTTAGCAGTACTTCTAACTTATCAGAACTTCTTCGGATAAATTCTTCCTTACCAGTTATTCTTCAGATAAATTCTACCTTACCAGTACTTTCTCGGATAAATTCTACCTTGGCAGTACTTCTACCTTACCAGTACTTTCTCGGATAAATTCTACCTTGATAGTAATTCTACCTTACCAGTACTTTTCGGATAAATTCTACCTTAGTAATACTTCTACGGATAAATTCTACCTTAGCAATACTACTGCGGATAAATTCTTCCTTAGCAATACTACTGCGGATAAATTCTACCTTAGCAATACTACTGCGAATAAATTCAATCTTAGCAGTATCTCTAACTGACCAGTACTTATTTGGATAAATTTGGTGACACTTGTTTCAAATAGACTCGGATTGTGCAGGGTAATGTTTTTTGAATTTATTCCATATGGTATGCAAATGTGAGCAGTTTTTCCCGAAAGTCGGAAAACACTCTTTACAGAACTAATATTATTCTATTTTTAATAGAACAAAATCTTTGATGAGTAAAAACTTTTTAATAATGCTCCAAGTCCACAGTTTCCACATAATACGACTTAATAAATTTGTGCAATGCCCAGTTAAGCAAGAATTCTTACTATAAAATATTTAGTTTTTAAAATTAAAATAAAAAAATATTGAAACAAATTTATTTATTATTGAATAAAGTTTTAAAATCAAAAAATATACGAAAACATTTTTTGTAAACGCAAATTTGGTCATAAAACGATTACATTTCTTAACACAATTTCGATTTGAACATTTTTTGGAAATTTATATTATTTTTAAGTTTCGGTTAACATTCATACTTCATAAGAATCAAAAACGGCCTTTCGACGTAACATCATAAGGGTTAATTTTAAAGTTTGGCTTAACAAGATTTTGATGCAGTATGGAACAGTGTTGTTATAAGACCGTGCAAGGGAATTTTCAGTGCATTTGTATGCTCAATGAATAAAATACATAATTCGAGTTTGATTTGTTCTTTGATTGAAAATGGCATACATTACGGGATGAAAAAGATACAGGTCGAATAGATCATACTATTGTCGCTGAAGTTTTTTATGAATTTAAAATTGAAAGACAGACTAAACACTATGCATAATAATACATGGTTTTATTCTAATATAATTACAAAGATTCCAATTTGTAAGCTCAATAAACAAACGTGCGAAACGTTACTAAATAATTCAGGTGTTTTTTTTTTTTTTTTTTTAGTAATATTTGTTTGAAAATGGCATATATTACGGAGTGAAAAAGATACAGATCGAATATATCATTTATTCCATATGGTACGCAAATGGGCGCATCATTACTGTCCCTGAAGTTTCTTATGAATATTAAAATTGAGCGGCAGAATTAATATTATTTTCAACAATACATAGTTTCCTTTGAACATATTTACAAAGATTCCCATTGGATTCCAGTTTGCAGGCTCACTGAACAAAAGGGCGGCACACATAAATCAGGTATCTTTTGTAACATTTGATCGGAAATGGTTCATCATTTTGAATGAAGTGCTAAGCAGTGCTTTTACCCAAAATCTAATAATGTAACGAGGGATGCTACAATAATGAAAGAAAAGAGGTATTGAAGAGTAGATTCATGGTGTGATAAAGTTTATGTAACTTTAAAACAGTTATTCAAATTTTACCAATGGCATATATCGTGAATATCTTTCATTCTTCCAGTACAGAACAATTCCTTAGTGACTTTCAATGATGTATTTTATCATGTTTTATCTTCTGTTGCGTTACGTTGCTACTATTCAATGGAAAGAGCTGAGCTAAATTAAGATAATAGTCTATGTAAAAACATTTGCTGGTAGTTTAAAATATGAAATTTTTTGCCCATTTTGTCTTTATAGTTTTTTTTATTTATGAAATAGTTTAATACTATAATAAAAATGCTGTATGGCAATCAGCATTTTTATTCACATTTTATTTTCCCCATTTCCTGTCCATACCTACGATTCGTAGCAAAAAAAAAAAAATAAAAAAAAAAAAAAAAAAAAAAAAAAAAAAAAAAATAGCAAATTGTAGAAAAAAAAAAAAAAAAAAAAAGGGTATCGAAAACATAGCACAAAAATTACACAATTTTTCTTGTTTGTTATAGAATAATAGAAAAATATAATATAAAATGCAAAACGAAAATCATTATTAGAATATTGAATATTTTCTTTTTCAAATAGAATTTCACAAATTCTCTTAAAAATTTTTTTTTTTCCAAAGTTGACCTAAATGTATTAATTTGTACTAAACCTACCTAGCATACATATTTAACTCAAAATAACGTCAATACAATTAAAACTAAATATGTAATCGAATCTCATAAAAATAGAACAATTCATTAATTCTATCATTCCCGTTATCTATTTTACATCCCGGTATTACTGGAAAGCACCGTCTGTTCACCACAAGCAGCCCAAAAAAATCCTACGCTCAGGATTCCAGGAAGTTTCATGTATTATTTATGAGGAGCGAAACTATCCGACAAGAAGTGGAATGTCTCCCCAGAAACAAGATACTTAACGAATCTGAAAGGGATTTCGTGCATGCCCCAAAAGGGTTTTAAGGAGGATCCCAGTGAATAAAATTGATATTTATCCTAATCAATGTCAGCGGAGGGATACCAGTCATTGAGGGTGTAGGGAAATCGATTCTTCAGGATTATGCAAAAACACATTAAGAGAGCAACTGGACATCTTTTGGAAGCATCGATTTTTTAATAGACACAGAAACTCGCTTAATACATTTTCTGGGCTTGGAAGTTTTTTTTTTAATTTTATTTCGAAAACTTTTTGAGTCGTGTGACATTTTGGGCCAGATGAAACCTATTTATCGATGATAACGGTCGTATATCGATTTAGATACCGCTCTGACGGCGAACGTTTTCATGGTATTCGAAAGTGAAATAAGAACACCGTCAACTAAATAAAGAAATCACTTTTTCAAACTATCGATATAAAATACCATTGGTTAAATAAGGAAACAATTTACATAAACACTTTTATACAGGTCAGAGAGATAGTTGTAAAAAAAAACAATAATGTAATTCATTTTGACATAATGTAGCCATTTTAACAAATTTAATTTAGTTTCATTTTATGAAAGTATATACAGGATATATGAGAAATAACTGATAATTAAAATCTGTTATATCTCTACCAAACGAAAAATAATTTTTCTTTTCTATAAAAGCAACTCAAAAAGTATGATGTCATTTATAAAATTTTGACATGAATACTACCAGTGGACCATACAGCTTTATCTGAGGGAAACGTATGTAGGATAGGAGAGGAGGAAATGATATTTTATTATGTATATATATATATATATAATCCTGTAATGAAGTTTTCAGAAGTTCATCCTTATTTCTTCAATAATCTTATATTTGTGAAAATGCAGGCTTTACATTCTAAAGAAAATTTTATAAAAACAAGAACTGTATACATAAAAGAAAAATATTCACATTTTCAATGAATTCTTTTGATTCTTGTTTTAAATAATATTTTTGTAAAATTTGTAATTTTTGAATGGATATTTAGTGAAAATTAATGGCTGTTTAGGTAAGAAAATTGAGAATTTTTTAATGGGTTAATAACACTATCAGCATTGCTGAAGACTAGCGTACTAAATATAAGAACAGAATTTGGCAAAATCTGTTGCAAAATTGTAACTTAGCTAAAAATTTTAAACGAATGTGTTCAACTTAAAATGAAGAATAACATAAAATTAGCATGAAAAACTTATTGGCCAAAACGAAAGCTTATCTGTTATAGCCCTTTTCAAAATCAGGTTTAAAATGAAGAATTACAGCTGCTTTAATGGATACAAATATTGTCCATAATAAAGAGTCCAACATTTGAAACAAACCGCGAAAGTTAAAGGCCAGGATGAACGTAAGCAAACTAATCAATCAAATTGTATAATAATCAGATACCAAATTGTATACAATCAATATCAAATTGTATAATTATCAGATACCAAATTACATACAATCAATGTCAAATCGTACGATGATTTGATAATACAATTTAACTATAACTTTCTTAGTAATTACATAAATACTTTAAAGAATTAATAACACGAATCCATTTAATTCAGATTCAGATGCAATAAGATTTAAATCTTTCTAAAGCAGTGTCCACATTTGATTGAGCTATTCAAAAACCGTCACTTGAAAACACTCTTTCTGAGCTTTTCACTATCACTTCCAAAAGTAAATCGCATTCTCTTCTTACCAAAGAGAAGAGATGAGGCATCGGAGCCTGAGTTAAGCATTTTTGAAGGAGTCGGTAGAAAAATCCGACTCTTTTATTTAAAAATAATAATAATTTAATTTGGTCTCCAAGTACCAAATTTGGCGTGAGCTTGACGATCGCAAAGGGGCGATAAATAATTCGACATGGTTAATCATTGAACTTTATTATAGAGGGTTATTTTTATGGAAACCACACTGGCTCATCCTGGATTTACTTAAAATTTGGTCATTTAATCAGATATTTGAAATTCGTGATAAAAATGAAAAATTTTTTTTACTTGTCTTCAAATAATCTGTAACACTTTACCTGTTAATTTAGTATTGTTATTTTTATAGGATATATATTTTTGTAAACAAATTTAGAGTGTAAGGATAACTTTAGTTTGTACAAAACTACACCTTTAAAAGTATGATAAACATTTTGTTAGTGCAAAAATTGTGTTTATAGATATACGAGTTCAAGAAAAAGTCACAAAAAAGTCCCCACTAAATAATAATAAATAACTAATAAAACAGCAAATAATCACTAATAACAATAATAATTAACTAATAATAATAACAAATCCTTTGGTACCACAGGCTTCAGGTTCGAATCCCAGCGGTGGAATGGATGCTTATTAGTGGTTCGGAATGCACTTTAAACCGTAGGTCCCGGTCTGTTTAGCTCTCATGCGCACAAAATGATCGTAGAGTGACAAACTAATAATGTAATAAATAACAAAAAAAAAAAAAAAAAAATTCTAAATCCATAAATAAAGATTTTTGAATGTAAAAGTATGATGAAGAGACGGGAGATAATATAAAAAATCAAATCATGGGTCGGAATTATTTTGATTGATTCCCCACCCCTGCTAGCAAGTCACTCCCCCAGTCATATTTCGAAAGGTCTTAAATCCTTCCATGAGTGGTTAAAAACCGACTCTATCTGGAGTGGAAATTTTGTTTCCTCGAGAACTATCAAACTATGTTTCTCAGTTTATACTATGTCCCTATGCTATCACATTGCGTTTTTAACTTTCTACGCTTTCACATGCTTTGTAGTTTCCGACCAAACTGATTTGGAGAGCATTAGCGAGCAATCCTATCACGCATCCCAAACAACGGGGCTTAAGACAAAAAAAAACTCCACTAGAAGGAGGTATTTGAGACGAGCAAAATAGCTCAGATTTGTTAAAGTTTTGCTTTTTTATGAATAAAAATACATAGAAAATAATTATAATCAAAGGCTATGAAAGCTTACAGTAGCTGTTTTAGGAATCAGACAGCTTCCAAAAGTGATTAAGGGAGCTGGCCACTTAAAAAAAATCGCCAATTTTTAGCTAAAAAGTGTGTGTGTGTGTGTTTTTTTTATTCTTTTCCCAATTTCTGAAATTTATGAAAGAACAATCTTTCAGATGTGCATTACTGTTTCAATTTTTTTTTATTTTTATGTTCATCCAAAGCAAATATATTTTAATTTATATACAAAAACACAGCCATTTTACAGTCAAAAATTTCCGACTCCCGAGTAGAATTTTATCTACAGACCTTTATTTTATGAAAGTAATTACTGTACTTTTATGAACTACGATCTTTACTAATGAATTTAGAAAGTTTGTGAAATAAAGTTAATGACTTTTATGGAACTCATATATCTGTAAAAACGTTTTTGCTTTAAAAATTTTTTATACTTTTAAAGGTGTAGTAATTGCAGTCATTTAAAAGATATACTTGTACTCTAAATTTCCTCACAGAGAAAATACATATCTTATAAAATTAATATTAAAATTACAGGTAGCAAAATATCACAGAATAGCAGAAGACGAAAGAACACTGTACATTTTAATTATAAAAATGTTAGATTTTAAATGCATTAAATCTTACTTTTTCTTTTCTTAAAAAATGGTTTCTATAAAATTTTCTTTTTATTGTTGATTAAGAAAACTATTAATAAGCCGCAGTGTTAAGAAAAGCCTTTCAACACTTACTTGCTGCTAAAATAACAATTGCCTTTACTCGTGATTGTATTATTGAAGGATATTATTTAATTGCTTCCTTAACATTTAATTTTTACATTGCTGCTCGAAGTCGAGAGTTGGATTTTTATACCGACTCCTGACTCCAACTACTTCAAAACTACTCGTATCCCGACTCCTTGCTCAGATTCTGATACTCCACTTCTGATAATTTCGCAGTAAACAAATGCAGAACAATACAACTACTGAACTCAAAGAGCAATGCGAAACAAAACAATCAATTTACTTGGAACACGGAACTTCACGATAATTTTCAAAACAAAACATTTAATAATATCTCAATTCATTAAGCTTTCAAATAAAAAAGGCCGCTAACAACATGAAGTGGTTAAGTGGAAGAGACACAGTAGAAAGTAATTAACCGTTTGTTCGTCAAAGAAAGGGCACTTTATGCATTTCTTCCAGATACTTTTTTGTTCCACTTGAACATTTTGTACCCGTTCGCTCTTTTAGAATCGAGGTGTTATCTTTTGGGAAGAGGTGTTTTAGTAAACTAACTCAAATATTGCGGGTAAGCACGGATTCTTTTTGAGAAAACTAATACACCAATTCGATGTTGGAAACCTAAGTTATACCATCCCTTCATTGCCATACCATAATTTCAATATCCTTTGTATAGATTCCTCAAATAAAGAAGAATTCTGTAATTCTTATTAGATTTACCGAAAATGCAGTTGTTCATTAGGTATCAAGAAGATTTAACAGAGCTGAAAACATTATTTACTAAAGAGATAACCCTGCTCAATAAATTAGAGAATCCTTTTTTACTCTATATAAGGTTTTTATAAATATTGAAGTCAAAAGAAAACATCCTGATATGGTTTTTTTTTTTGTTCTAATGCAGCTGGCAAACACTGAGACAATTGTCTTGGATGCCTTAAGGCAAGCGCTGCACAGACGTTACACACCTAGCTACGGACGCGGAGTAACAATAACTCCGCAACGCTCTACGATCATGTTAGACTGGGACCCACTGTTTAAAGTGGATTCCGAACCACTGCAAACATTCATGGCACCGCCGGGACTCGAACCCGAAACCTGTGTTACCGAGAACTGAGCGCTAGCCACTCGGCCATTCAGGCCCCACATCTTAATATGTTTGAGAAGTAATTTAATCTTGCGCAACATCGTTGCAATTTAATTAATCATATAAAAATTTACTCTACTTTGAAAAGAAAAAAAAAGTCATTTATAAGTCTTTAAAAGTTTGCTAAGTTTTAAGTTCTCTCTAGAACTCATGAGTATAAACATTCTTAGTATCTAAATACAAATGACATTTTACTGTAATCAAGTTTGAATATCTAAGCGAAAAATATAGTTCAGCTATAAAGGTGCGTCACAGCTTTTGAGATAATTCGAAATCTAGTAAAGTTTTTAAAAATCTACTATATTCCACAAAGAAAACAAAATTTATAAAATTAAATTCTTTGAAATATTATTTTTAGAATTAATTTAAAATAATTGTAAAAATTTAAAATTTGCATGGAATATTAAGAAAGCGAGTACTTTTGTGTTATAATGGCTTTGGCGACAAATTTAACAGTAGCTAGCCACTTTGTCAAATCTCTTTGACGATACATCCTTTATGTATATTTAGTTAAGCGTTTACTTACAAGAAATTGCAAAAATAAATAAAAATACAACTTTTTTTTACTTTTTATGACAAAAATCCTGAAATCTTTGTTATAAATTAGAAAGCAATATTTTGTCCCATACCCAGTCGCAACAGGATTCAATGTGAAAGAGTTCATAATCCGCCATTTTGCGAATTCTAATTGCTCCATTTTATGATCGTAAGATTCCAATAAAAATTGATTTTACCAAATTATCAAAAACAATCCTTCCGCTGATAAGTTAATCATAATTATAACACTTAAATAATCAAAACAATCTTATCAGACAATCACTTATCAACAATCAAACAATAACTTATCAAAACAATCCTTAGCTGATAAGTTAATCATAATTATAGAACACTTTTTATTAATACGAAGGAGTTAGTTAGAAATACCGGCTAAAAAAAAGGTTCATTACGATATATAAGTACTCGCTTCAAAAAGAGTTCATCTAATAATTTCAACTATAAATAAAAATATAATAAATTATAAAGCAATTTTATATATTTAAAATAAAATCTATAAAAGTATAAATTTTAACCCTTGAGAATCCCTCAGGACTGTTTAGCCCCACCATCTAAAAAAATTAACACTGATAAAAACTTTTGTTATTTCTTATTCTCCACTACAGCATGACAATATACAGAAACTTTAGCTGTGTATGTGTTCTGTATTGAAGAAAAATGATTCCCAAAGGCTTCTTTAAAATGAAAAGTTTTGTATGAAATATAATAGGAGAGCTTTTTTTTTTTTTTTCTTCCAATTTGTTTGCGATTCTTTTTGGAAGGATGGGGGGAGGGGGATCTTTTTGGTTTCAATTCCTAACCTCATTTTTCCCTCTTGCCCAGGATCTGATCTTAGAAATAATAAAAAGAAACAAATTCTTTATCGAATCTTAATCTGTTTCTACAAGAATATCTTTTGTTCTCCTTTTCTTTGAACATTTTCAATTGTTTACTTTTCCTCTACTTTTTTTAAAACTCCTTATTTATATCTTGCAATAGTCCTTGAACTGGAATCAGTTACTTGAGAGATTTCTCAAGTCATAGAATGGAAATTGGGAGAAAAATTTGTCTAAAAATCTTGAATAAAAATTCTTAACTGAATTTTACATTTCTGTCTAAATAAATCTTTTTTTGTCCCCAAAGTGTTTTTGCATGCTATCTATATATGCGAATTATATCCTATAACTGAATGAATTTGAAAGTTAATATCAGTTGTTAGTGATACAGAAAAGCATCACAGATTGAAAAATTCCATGCACAAACTTGGCTATCAAAAATGCACTTAAGAAAGAAAACTTTAGCATAAAACGATGAATAAATCATGTTTATATATTTATATACAAGAAATGTTACGAAGAATTCCTTTAAATTAGGATAACTTTAAAAAAGATACTTTTTTTGCAACAGTAGACTAACTATTTTACGTAATGTTTCAAAATCTCTTAAAACACAACCACTCGATTGGAGAGCAATTCTGAAGAAATTTTGCAATAAAAATTTCAATAATAGTAAAAATGAATTTGAATTTTAAGACATAGAGGATTCAAATGAGTTCGGGTCTGTCCAAAATACTATTCAAATGAATGCCTTTTGATTAAAAATAATCGTTAGAGAAAACTACAAAAGATTAGACTTGATGATTCTATACGATTATTATACCTTTGCAGTTTAAGATAATTGGTTAAATGCTTTTGAGTTCCTTGAAACTAAATAATTAAAAATCAGATATTTTGACTTTTAAATTCGTTAAATTAACTCACATTTTTTAAATATAACACCTTAATGCAGGCTTATAAAATACTATTTTAGATCCACAATGGCAGATCTTACAGAAACTATTCTATTTTTAAGAACCAATAGCATTTAATGCATTAGAAGAATAGCCTCTTTGTGAATAAAATGTACTATTTTGTTTATTTGTCCCCAGTTATTCTTTAATACTTTGATACCCATTGTTCCCCAGTTATACTACTGTTATTTTTACGGGACACATATTCTTGCGAACAAATTAAGAATACAAGGATATCTTTTACGTTAACGCAAATACTACACCATTAAAATTGTAAAAAATACTTTATCAATGTAAAAACTTTTTTACGCATATTTGAATTCAAAATCGATAAAATGATTTCACAATTTTCTAAATCCTTTAGTGAAGATCGCAATTCATATAATAATGGTAAAGAGTAAGGAGTTGGTATAAAAATTTTACTTTAAGGGTCAGAAATGTTTTGACCTAAAGTTAACCGTATCTTGGATGTAAGAATCTATCAGAATGTTTCCTATTATAATTAACGTTATTTGAAATACTACACACTCTCATTCCGAATAAATAATTCTAATAAAGGAAATATTTTATATTCTGGTTTATTTAAAAAATACATCTAAAATGAATGAATAATAAACATTAAGAAGATGGTCATTATCAACAAATATTTGCAATTGAAACTCAAATAATTTTCTACGGAAAAACGAATTTACACTTTGAAATAAGTAATTTTTATTTATTTATTTATTTTCACCATAGACTGCAAGATAATATAATTACGATTACTATTCGTTGAATTCAAAATAACGGTACTTTACAAATATAAAAAAGGTCTGAATAGGTTTTGAAAACTTTTCTGTTTCAGTTGTTCCATACCTTTGAAACATAAAAATAACAGATACCGCGTTGATGCATTCAATATTTCAATACAATCTAATGTAATAAGCTAAACTTGAGAATAATTGCTTCAATTATTTTAAAGACTGCTGTACTATGTAGAAGTAAGAGTTTTCGAATATATTCATAAATTCACAAATATGAAAATAAGGCGATTCTAAATGGTAATAAATATTAATTGATTCATAAACTTAAACATTTGACACTTAAAACCAATTTGTTTTTGGATAATGGATAAGATAAAACTGTTTTAATTGAAGAAAGCCGATTACTTCAATGCACAAAATTATCAAATCTCATGCTTTAAAAAAAAAACTGAACAAAACTAAAATGAAAACGCTTAAAAACGTAAATGGGAAGGCAAGCAGTCACTAAAATGCAAATTTATTCAGAGATATCTACATCCGTATCGCTCTTTGAATTTTTTTGCTCTTTTGAATTTTCCCACAAATTTGTTTGGAATCATTCTTTTCTTAATAGATTCGAAAGTTTTTATCAAGAATAACAACAATGTTATTCTATGCCAAATAATTATTCTACATGTTATTATAATTATTCTACGTTTTAGCATTCTTTAAGAAACATTAGTCCTATTAAAATGTTTCCTTTAGCTGAAAATAAGTTCTAATCGAAAAGTCTACCACATAAAATTCGTAGACTAAAATCCAAGTTTGTTCTTAGATGAATTCCATTTAAGAGCAGCACTTGGACAATGGACCAACTTCTATTTGTTCTTTTGTTTCAGTTTAATGTAACCGACAACTTCAAAAGCCAAAATGTTTTATGAAAAATATTTTTTTTGATGCTATTGTTAAATTAAGTTATATAACATTAACAAACTTGAAGAACCTTATAAAAACACTCCTACGTAAAATAATATGTACAACATATCACTACAAACAAACAAATATAGACATATATCCCATATGCGTGCATTCAACTCAAAGAATGATACTATTCTAAAGTATAACTGAGTGATAGCCAATAGAATCCTTTAGAGCAAAATACACGAAAAAAGTTATGTTTTTAAACAAAAATGCCATTAACTCATCTTTAAATCAATACATTTAAAACCTTTAGTTCAATGCAAACATAACATCATTAAAAATATATAATTAAAATTTCATTAGATTATGATAACAGTTATGACTGTTATGGTATGGCGGTGCAGCCAAAAATACAGTTTTTCAGAAATTCAGCTGGAAATTTTGAATGCACGAATTAATTCAATATCCTAATAGCTCGTGATTCAATAGTTGCATCTCTCCTTCTTATGATACTAGAAAAACACAAAACTCCTTTCGAAAGCTAAAGGTTTGATCTCTAAAATAAAATAATAAAAAGAGCGTTCGATTTTTCCACGAAAATCGTGATTTAAACGTAGTCCTTAATGTGAAAGTAGAACTTTAATGTGATACTAAGAAAATCTGATCAGATTTATTAATAATTTATTTTCCATCTAATGCAAATATAAGTATGTTCAATTCATATTGTAAACCCTAAATAGCAGGTTAGTTTTTAAGAAAAAATAAAAATTAGATGAGAAAAAAAAATAACATGAATAAATTCATTCTTTGAAGTTATACTTAAAATAACAATAATTTCAAAGATAATTAACAATTTAGTTAACTTCTTTTTCACAAATAAATAAAATGTGAACATTTGAAATGCACAAACAACTAATAATTATTCAATTAAAAGGATTTAGTGGCATCTTGATTTTTTTTAAACAACAAGTTACTAATACTTGAAAAATTATAAGTCAAAAGAGAAAATAACTTAATGTTTCGATTATTGTACCCCTTGCAAAAAAAAAATTTTTATTGTACAGAATTAAATTAGTTTTGTGCATAAATTGCGTAACGATTTTTATAGCATTTTTTCAAGTATACAAATTTCAAAACAAATCATTTTGTACATAGACATGTACGAGTTAAATAAGACGTAGTTCTGCAATAATTTTACTCAAAATAATCACTTTTAAGTTAAAAAAATTCCGTAACTTACAAAGTTTTCGAGACGAATTTGTTTCACGAAAATTCTGCTTTATAATTAAGATAGATCAATTCACAAGAGTTGAAGTTATGCGATAATTCACGTAAAATATAATTTCAAATTATTTTGCTTCGTATGAAATAATAAATTCGTTTAAAGATATAACATAAAAATGTGAAACGTTTTTTGCAAGTTAAAGAAATCTACATTTTCCAATAAAAAAAAAAAAAAAAAATTAAATTTTATTGCGCAAATAAACTCAATGAAAAATATACTGATATATCCGATAACTAAACATTTGATATGGAACATCTATATTGATACATTTCATAACATCTTTACTAATACATCTGATAACATCTGTATTAATACATCTGATAACATCTGTACTGAAAAAGCTGATGTCATAGAATCAGATATGGAATAGCTACAGAATCATCTGTATTATAGCTTTCTCGGCATTTGGATGGCATTTTGATGAGAGATTTGTTCCTGACTCATTGAGTTTGCCAAAGAATGCAATTTCTGAATTTTTACATTCGCACATGTTCAATTATTTTTTGTCTTAAATGTCTTGATGAGGGGATCGTGCACTTTTCAAATTGTATTTTGCCACATTAAAAAATAAAACTCTATATCTTGGTTTAATTTGGTCTATACATAAAACTTCCGTTATCCATTAAAGGTCGAAAAAAATCTTTAAAATATTATTAATGAATATAAAGATACACTACAAATCTTTAGCCAAATTTTGTTGACTTTTAAAAAACTTTCAATCTGTTATTTAATCGATAATAATTTTTGTATTACATCAATCATCTGTTGTTTTGAGAAAACTTATATATTTCAGCACATTGAAGAAAACAGTAAATATTCTTGTGCTTAAAAGTATAATAAATGACAAAGGTATTTTTTCACTTTAAAAGTCTAACTGAAAATTATCAAACGCAATAAAATCTTTTACATTATATTGTTATACATTAAAACTAAATTTCATAAACTCAAAATGAGTGAGTTATTTATTATACAAGTTTTTAAACTATAAGGATATTGACTTTATTTGTTTAAATCTATTTTATATTTTTTTTTTTCTATTTTTCATCAATATCTTTAAGCTTCCCTCTTTTTCTGAAAAAATTGCAGTGAAAATGTTTATTTTGATTCGGGTACAATTTCCCATGTCAAGAATGGGCCAATTGCTCACATTTATATCTGTAGCGGTACATCTGATAAAATCTGCCCTTATAGATCTGATAATATACGAGTATGTACAGATACATCCGATAACTGAACATCTGTACAAAATATTTGATACTGAAAATCTGTAGTGGACATTTAATAATATCTGACGCATTTGAAATTGAACATTTGTAATTATGAATTTAATATTGAATGTCTGCACTGATACATTTGATAATACCTTTACTGATACATCTGATAACATCTGTACTAATACATCTGATATCAATTGTACTGAAACATTTGTACTAATACATCTGATATCATTTGTACTGAAACATCTGTACTAATACATTTGATATCATTCGAACTGAAACATCTGTACTAATACATCTGATATCACTCGTATTGAAACATTTGTACTAATACATCTGACATCATTCATACTGAAACATCTATATTAATGCATTTGATATCATTTGTACTGAAACACCTATCTTTATAAAAATCAAGGTAATACTAAAAATCAAGGTAATACTCTGATGTCATTCATACTGAAACATCTGGACTAATACATTTGTTATCATTTGTATTGAAACATCTGCTAACATCTGTACTGATGTTTCTTTTCTAGAGACCTTTTGTTGAATTTCAAAATAATATGTAATACAACTCTGAAGAACACCAAGTCAAGTGGAAAAGAACAGATTTGTTGTTCTCTGTTCCGAAATAGCCTTTGAGCAAAACAAATAGGTCGATAAACATACGGTGAATGCTTCGGCATTGCTAACAAACCACTTTTATTTTGGCAAGTCTAAAAACAAACAAGATCTACTTTCTTATTCTATTTTCAATTCATCAAAAAAGAAAATCGATTTTCATCATTAAAAAAAAAAAGAATGCTGTATAATCTTTAACGTTTGATTCAGTTTATTTTTCTTAGAAATATGTAAACAACAAATTTTAAGTATAAAAATAAAGTTCTCAAAATATCAGGATTCCAAAAATTGGATTGACTAATTGCGAGTAATTAAATTGCTACTGCATTTCAATAGATAGTTAGATATTGAATTTCTCTTTCAAAAGTTTTTAAATTTGATGTAATAGATAATGGTGGATTTGTAATATATTTCAGTACCAGAAAAATTTGTTTAAGACTAATTAAAATGAAACAACATTCCAGGAAAAATTGTAATTTCTTAGTAAAATACCTTCTTTAAGATCGACACGGATAACGGAGCATCTTTATGTTTTAATGGAATATTATTTCAAAATGTTATCGATAATAATTCTAATATTCTGATTATTCAATGACAATATTACATCGCAAAAAATAAAAATAGTCTACATAGAAACATTTATGAAAAATTCTGAATACACTGGCTTCGCAAAATATGAAATTCCTTTTTGCAAGGTGACATATCGTTTCCAGTAAAAAAAAATTATCAAAAATACATTCCGAATTACACATTTAAAAAATTTATAAGAACAAGATTTTATGTGGGAACAGGGCCTTGAATAAATGGGTCTTACTGTCTTGAAAAGTTCAAAGACTATTTTTCAGAACATTTAATATCAATACATTTAATATTAGTACGACCAGTTCTAAACATTTATCACTATTTAATATCAGTAAACATTTACATCGGTCTCTTACAGAATATTTGGTAATTTTGTAAGAGATAATTCTGTAATTTGGTAATTTACTAGGGAACTTCCAAAGCAATTAAGTTATTCATTCATAACTATGTTGTTATGATGCTTTTTGATTTGAATTTCTTACGAATTACTTTTCTTGTTGTTTCATTTAGCCTAAACAAAAAATTGCGAAATTTACTGCATAATGAATTGTAAGGCCACTTATTCTAACTTAGTAACAATTATTTTCAGTTATATATATATATATGTAGCGACACCTATTGATGGAAAATGGAGTAAAAATTGAATAACTTCTACTTTCACTGTTAGAAAGGGAATTTTCCCGCTAGAATGAAAACAGAACGTAGTTGGCGTTAGAAATTAAATAAAAGATGTTGTAAATGTGAAAATTGATTATCGTCTTATTTTTTGCCGTCTGGATTTTAATAACACTACGCAACCTTTACAAAGCCGCCACATACTTGGTGACTCGTGAATTATTTGCAAACCGTGAATTATTTACAAAATGACTGAAACAAATGGATCGGCGAAAAAAGATGAAATAGCGCGGGTAAGTGTCAAAATACCTCCTTTTTTGGGCAGAAAAACCAGAAATATGGTTCTTTCAAATTGAAGCACAGTTTTCAATTTGTGGAATAACAGCCGAGGATACAAAATTTAACTACTTAGTTTCGCAATTAGAACCGAAATTTGTTGAAAGTTTGTGGGACATTATAAGTGATGATAATAGAACAAAATACACCGCTGCTAAAGAACTTTTGCTGAATACTTTTAAAGAAAGCGAAAATAAGAGTCTTCAGAGACTACTTACAGGACTTGACTTGGGAGATCTTAAACCCAGTCAACTTTTTACAAAAATGAGAAACCTGGCTACTGATGGAATTACTGATAAGGTGCTAACAACGTTATTTCTACAAAAAATGCCTGATTCCGTGCGAATATTTTACTAGTTAGTGATGAAGGAATTGAGAAACTATCATTAATGGCGGATCGTATTCTTGAAATGCAACCAAAACAAGAACTTTACTGCGTAAGCAATCATGTTTCATCAGGATCAGATGCCATAACTGAGTTACAACAACAAATTGCATCTTTGGATAATAAACTTGCAAAACTGAGTGTCACAAGGAACTCTCGTTCCCAACCAAGAAATAGAGATCGATACTCTTCTTCTCATCGAAGTAAGTCTCGCAATCGCTCTTACAATCCTTCTGGAAAATACTGTTATTACCATTTTCGTTTTCGAGAAAAAAAATGTTTTCCTGATAAATGCAAAGCTCCATGTGCATGGAAAAATAATCCTTCGGAAAACCAGAATCAGCAACAGAATTAGCGGCAGACTCTGCTGCTAAAATACAAAACATTGCCGTCAATTCCGCCTTATTTGTCAACGACAAAAAAAACGGGTTTACGCTTTTTGCTGATAGTGGAGCGGACGTAAGTCTTATTCCTTATACTTCTAAACACAAATTTATTAGTGACTATAAATTATATGCTGCAAATAATACGGCACGATACTTTTGGTACAGAAATTTTAAATCTTGATCTGGGCTTGCGCCGAGAATTTCAATTCCCGTTTATTGTGGCCAAAATTAGTAAACCTATACTAGGTGCAGATTTTTTAAATAAGTTCAATTTATTAATTGATATAAAGCATAAAAGATTAATTCGTGTGTGTAACTAACCTTGTAGTTTATGGTGACATTGCATCCATCTCTATTAATGAAAGTGCAAATACAACAAGCAGCTTATGTAAATATTCTGATTTATTCTCAATGTATCCCAATATAACAAAACCAAATTTTCTTAATTCAAATGTTAAACATAATGTAAAAACATCATATTATAACTAAAGGGACAACCTATTAATTGTAAAGCAAGACAATTAGATCCAAAACGGTTGGAAATAGCTAAAAGAGAATTTAAATATATGCTAGACAATAACATCATTAGTCCATCTAGCTCAGAATGGTCAAGTCCCTTACATATAGTCAGAAAGAAAGATGGTTCTTTTCGTCCGTGTGTTGATTATAGAAGATTGAATGATTTAACTATACCTGATCGATATAACATACATCGAATCCAGGATTTTCAACATATTTTTAACTAATAAAACTATATTTTCTAAAATTGACTTTACTAAAGCATATTATCACATTCCTGTAGCAGATGAAGATAAGGCAAAACTGCCATCATCACACCTTTGGACTTTATCAATTCAATGTGATGAGTTTTGGTCTCAAAATGCCCCCTGCAACATTTCAAAGGTTTATAAATGAAGTTCTTTATGGTTTAGACTTTGTGTTTCCATACTTAGATGATGTGCGTTGATCGCCTCTTCTTGCGAGGAAGAACATCGTTCACATCTTAAAAATAGTTTTCCAGCGTTTACATAAATATGGTTTACGGATTAATATTAGCAAATCAGTTTTGGGAGTACCTGTAATAGATTTTTTAGGCTATCAAATATCTGCGGAAGGCTCACAATCTCAAAAGCCGCCACATATATAATCTTGTGTTACGTAAACGTTTGGAAAGAATGTCTTTTTTTGACACATATTTTTTAGATTCAAGAAGAGATTCATTTGATTTCAAGTCTCTATTTCAAACCTCACTTTGAAATTTATTGGTTGCAATTTAAAAATACATGAATTCTGTAACCTTTCAACTGCGAAATTATATTGAATAATAACAAAACCATACTAATACCACACTTAGAACAAGATAGGTAAAATATTTTGGAAAATGATACAGTTCTAAAAAGGAAAGTATCTAAGGGAATATCTAAAAGATCTGCTTTTCGGTTATAACCATCCATAATTGACAACATGAATAACATGAATTATTATATTAAATGAAATAAAATCACTATTCCTGATATTAGTATAATTAAAAATAACCCCGTAGCAATTTGAAAAAAGAAAATAAAGCCAATAATGATCCAAAATTGAAAAATTGTTAACCTAGAAGAAGAGGATAAACCAGACAAAAAGCTGTCTCCCTGAAAATCAAAGATAGTAAATGAAATCTATTAGCCAGGAATCCCATTACTCCAAAATCATTGTTCCGACAGTCGCCAGATGGCGGCAAACGTCCGCAGTCTCCCTTTAATGATCTCCCCTCCTCCCCGCTGCATACATCTTCCGAATAGGCCCAAATCAACACAAACAACCATCAAAACGCTGATGCGAAAAACACACAACCTACCAAATCCACCTCAATTGGCCACTCAAACAGTTACTTATGAATCCTAAGGTAGAAGGGAAGTGAAACAGGCAACATTATCGCTTATTAACTGTCACGTACAATATTTGGAGGTGAATACAACATCAGAAATCATTTTTTAAAGGAAAGTATGCTCTATGTTTCTCCTCTTCTGCCTTTTCCATGATGGATTCTTACGAAATTTCTAAATAAAATTATTGAGGAAATTTAAGTTCCGTGTATTTCTTGATCCTATGGTTGCCAAGGCAGAGAGGGGGAAATGTGTCCCCCCTTTTTTTTAATTACAATTTTTTTTTATAATATTTAAATTTTTCATTGTCATTAAAGTCACACCAAATGAACTGCCTTTAAATGAATGCTGATTATTTTATATAATGATATATAATAAATATAATATACATAATAATAATACATATCTAACGATATATATCATTAAAATGTTTTGAACTAAAAATTGTAAAAAAATATTTTTTACGCCAAAAATGTTTCACAAGCACCTAAAAAGTCAAAGTGAATTTGTTATATTTTGAAATAAAAACAAATTCCTTAGAAGTCATACAGTCAACACATAAATATCCAACTTAATATTTTTAAAAGAAAATTGAATAATAAAATAAATATACCATCGTGAATTGTATAAAACTACAATAGATTGTGGGTATTTTTTAAAATAATTTATTACATTAGAATTGAAACAACATTGCACACGAGTATTACCTGATTTCGAAAGGAAAGTCACAAAGCATCTCTTTTCTTCACTGATGCTTGCTTTTTGTAAAAGTGTGCCAACAAAAAGACACATTAGAAAAAGAATTGGCACTTCTGAATTCTTCAACGGCAACGAAGAGGAATAGCCCCCCAAAATTATACGAATGTTTAACGAAATAGTTCAGATCTCTCTATTTCTGAAAAAGGATGTTTTCTGAGGATTTCGAATAACATTTTTCACCGGGGAGGAGTTTCGGGACACATCTGAAATATGTTGGAAACACCGAGAACGATCGGTAAGGCCCCATTCGGAGAGTGCTGTGTGCAGAGAATGGGGGCTCGCTTTTCGGACAACACATGCAGATGAGGGAAGACACCCCCGCTCAGTTGGGAGGCAGGATACGCCCCGAAAGAATAGAAAATCCCCCCCAAGAAGAGGCACTTACCTTGCACAAGAGAAGGACTTTCGGGAGCGAGTGATTGAGCTGAAATGGGGAGGATGCTCAGCCCCGCCGGAAGCTGACGCAGGGTTGCACTCGGGCTGCCTTTAGAGGGCATTCAGCGCTCCTCTTGGCGAGACACGATGGCTCCATTCATAATGGGTAAATAGTAAGTTGAATCAAATCGTCAATTAATAGGAGAGCTTTCTGGTCAAATGTTGCCGCATATAAGATTTTGATACAAAAATGTTTTCCGCTTGAGAAAATTATTTAAAAGCATTGAAGTTTTTTTTTTTTCTTTTTTTACTTTGACAAAAATTTTTATGAATTCAGAAGATTGAGATTTTAAAAATAGATTCATGACCCACTGAAGTTGAGTATGAGTTTCAGCGTCTTGATTTATGGGTCACAGCATTCAAAAACAAGTAGACACGATGAAAATTGCGACATATTATTTCGGTAGAACTCAAATTTCTTAGTGTAAGCTTATGCCTTGTTTTCCCATACGATGGTACGCTATATAGTTTCCTTTGAAAGGCTCCCAAAGAGTAATATTTCGAATAGCAAACAACATTGAATGAGAGAAAATATTATCTTAGTAGTTTTATTCATTTATTTGTCGATGAGGCTTCATGCTCCACTTTCGTCATACCATGGACAGCCCATCGACGGCCGATGAGAGGAAGACATTGCCTTCCAACAGTTTTCTCTAGGGGTGTTTATCCCACAAAAGCTATGGGAGAAAACCCCAGAAATCCCTAAGAGGCAATCGGATTGTATGATGTCGATGGTTTACATACGCTGTCACAACAGCGATCGGAGTCTCCTCTCTGTTCTGAAAATAGTGATTACAACGAACGCCACCAAGAGGATTCTTGCCCGCTCACTTGTTCGTTATCACTGGGTAAAAGCCACTAGAAAATGCAATTCTATGAAGACGGAGGACTACTAAATGA